>JAVJAQ010005389.1:24452-57051 GCA_032362365.1 Zygogramma bicolorata | reverse complement strand
GCGGTCAAAAATATATCAGTGAAACGTCTCTACCATTGGAAGTGCAAAAGAGTGAACACAAGATGTACAATAGGAACAGACTGATAGGTGGTTCTAAATTATCAGACCACATTCTTACTGCCGATGGAGAACACACAGTGGAATGGAACGACACTAAAATTATGACGAAAGAGAGCATTGGAAGAAAACGTAAAACAAAGGAATCTGCTTCCATCATGATGTCTGGTGAAGAATCCATATCTATGAGTTCGCTTGATATGGATCGTGGATGACTGCCCTTCCTGAAGGACAAAATATTATGTCAAATTTGAAGTGTGTGACAAATGTCAATTACGAAGATTGCCTATGAGAGAAATTTGCATTCGAACAGGAGTTTGACTATGAGTTTCGAGAATCGAAGCGGATTTAGTTTCCGAATCGTTAACGATAAGTATTTTCGGTAATTATCCGTTAAGCGGGCTCCATCGTGAAATTAAAAAAATTTTGGTGGAACTTACGTATTTCGGCCTCCTGAACAAAAAATTCAAATAAAATTTTCGGGGCTCGCAACTAGTTTCGGAGATAGGGCCCCCCCAAAGACAGGAAAACAGGGTTTTCAGGGTTGACATTTATGTTTGTTTATTCAGCCAATTCCGCTCGAAATTCATCCTTCTTTCTATCAGCACAATATACACATTCTATACCACCTCCTTCATCACTTTCCAACAGAATTATAAGCATTTTTCCATTTTTCACTACAAAACTCTAAAAGGAAAATCGTCATAAGTAGAAATTCGAGGTTAGCAAAACAGTAGAACGCGCGATGCTTATAATTCTGTTGGAAAGTGATGAAGAAGAATATATAGAATGAGTATATTGTGCTGATAGAAAGAAGAAGGAATTTTGAGCGGAATTGGCTGAGAAGCAAACGTAGGCTTAAAACCCCGATTTCCTGTCTTTGGGGGGCCGTATCTCCGAAACTAGTTGCGAGCCCCAAAAACTTTATTGGAATTTTTTGTTCAGGAGGTCAAAATACGTAAGTTCCACCAAAAATTTTTCAATTTCACGATGGAGCCCGCTTAACGGATAATTACCGTATTTTCATATATATATATATTAGTTGTTATTATTTTTTTGATTGGCAAAATTTGAGTTATACGAAAAGTTCCTGACTAATTGGACTAGTTATATCCAAAATTAACTGTGTTTTAATAGACGCAGCAACTTTTCGGGGTAGATTGAAAATCTGCCCTTCTCCACTTGTATAGATTTCAATATTAATACTTATTTTGGCAAAGGTGTAGAATACGTGAAATCGCCAATTTTTGTAATTCAAAAAAATCAATCGAAAAATACATATAAATTTTGGCGCAGAAGCTATGAAAAACGATTTTTTCGTGTAAAAAACTGAAATTATAATCAAAAAACTAATAAGTACTCATATTTTTTTTATTGAACACATTGGAATTGAGCATTTTTTTCCAAATATCCATTGAAAATATCAAAATGTTTACTTCAAAATTCACCATTGACACTGACAACAGTGACTGTCATAGTGACAACATTTTACCGATAACGCACGTGATGTAAAGCAAAGTTGCCAAACTGTAAATTAGGACAATGTTTTATTCGTATTGCCATCAAAACCTGAACTAACCTAGCATCATTTGAATCACGTCTGATTATTGAGATAAATCGAAATCAAACCGAACTAACCTAGGAACATTTGAATAACGTCTGACTATTAAGTAAAATTAACACTAACTTACCTAGCACCACATGAATACATATATATATATATATATTTATCTACACCCGTACTCTAATAATACCCTTATATGCTCACCACCCGTTTTATAATGAAATCCATTACGATACAGATTTTCATTACGATACAGATTTTCAACCAATAGAAACCCATTATTTTTCAATCAAGCATGATGTGCAAGCTTTGCATTTTGACGTTTGTCAAGTCAAAATCAGTAGGTATTGAATTTTTGAAGAATTTAGTCAATTTTCGATAATCGAATGAAAATGTCTTATAGCAGTGATATAGAAGAATTACCAGCGACTCCACAGATGTCTTAGACAAGAAAAAAATACAATCGAAAGGATTATATTTTTCATTTGACAAATGTAACACATATGTTGTTATTTTCGTTCAAGTCGAATGTGCTTTCATGGCCGAATGGTCAGCGGCGCGGGCAGTGATCACAAACGTCCCGGGTTCAATACCAGACCTCGGCAAAGACTTTTTTTTAATTTTTTTTTCTTCTCATTGTTGTATTTTCGGTGCTTATATCATTAATTATAATTCTGTAGAATTTTTCAAAGAAATACGATTGATTACCCACTATTATTGTGTTCAATATAAATACCTAATATTATAATATTTTTAGTTCTTCATTATTTATTGGGTGTAGATAAAAAAGCGTATGCAACTCTCATGTAATGGTTATTAATACACTCGCATAAACCATACGAAACTCACCTTCGGCTCGTTTCGTATCCCGGTTTATGCTCATAATATATTAATAACCATCATTACACGATCGTTGCATAATATACTATTATCTACACCCGTACTCTAATGATACACTTATATGCCCACCACCCGTTTTATAATGAAATCCATTACGATACAGATTTTCATTACGATACAGATTTTCAACCAATAGAAACCCATTATTTTTCAATCAAGCATGATGTGCAAGCTTTGCATTTTGACGTTTGTCAAGTCAAAATCAGTAGGTATTGAATTTTTGAAGAATTCAGTCAATTTTCGATAATCGAATGAAAATGTCTTATAGCAGTGATATAGAAGAATTACCAGCGACTCCT
Source organism: Zygogramma bicolorata (assembly GCA_032362365.1). Classification (NCBI taxonomy): domain Eukaryota; kingdom Metazoa; phylum Arthropoda; class Insecta; order Coleoptera; family Chrysomelidae; genus Zygogramma; species Zygogramma bicolorata. The sequence goes on along the minus strand of JAVJAQ010005389.1, from coordinate 54,231 downwards.
CCACAGATGTCTCAGACAAGAAAAAAATACAATCGAAAGGATTATATTTTTCATTTGACAAATGCAATACATATGTTGTTATTTTCGTTCGAGTCGAATGTGCTTTAATGGCCGAGTGGACAGCGGCGCGGGCTGTCATCACAAACGTCCCGGGTTCAATTCCAGACCTCGCCAAAGACTTTTTTTTCATTTTTTTTTCTTCTCATTAATGTATTTTCCGTGGTTATACCATTAATTATAATTCTGTAGAATTTTCCAAAGAAATACGATTGATTACCTACTATAATTGTGTTCAATATAAATACCTAATATTATAATATTTTTAGTTCTTCATTATTTATTGGGTGTAGATAAAATAGCGTATGCAACTCTCATGTAATGGTTATTAATACACTCGCATAAACCATACGAAACTCACCTTCGGCTCGTTTCGTATCCCGGTTTATGCTCATATATTAATAACCATCATTACACGATCGTTGCATAATATACTAATATATTAATACCAATATGAGTAATACCTGATAAGAGCTAATGTTAACTAAGTGAAGCCGAGTTATATCTCTGTTGCAGTCCCACAATCCGGTTTCTTTCATTTTTTGCGCATGCGCGATTTTTAACGTCATATGACAATTTCATTTTTTTGGTTATGTTATTTTAATGTCAAAAAAAACAAACAAGATCATGAAGATTTCAAGAATATTGAATATATCTACGAATGTAGCAGTACGGAAAATTCAAAGTGCATTTTGGTTTCCCAGGAAGTTTGGAAGGTTTCCCTAATGATTGAATAACTAAATGAGTTCTATTGCATATTAACTGTGATGTGAAATGATGTGTAGTGTTTAATAATACAAAATTAAAAATCTTTCATTGATCTCGAGACCAAGTTTTCATCAATTTCGAATAGGAGAATGAACTGCTGCAAGAGGATGGCTGCTCATTATGGTCAATAGTAAATATGTGTGAAATTGATAGGGTTTAAGTTTCACTGATTGAAATATTCAGTATCAAATTCATGTTACTCATTTTTAATGTCCATTTATGAATGTAATTTTAAAATCCATGAATTCAGCTCATAACAAATTCGTTGAAATAAAGATTGTTTACTAAAAAGGATCAAGCGCCAAAGTTGAGATACTATGCTCATTCTGTTGTGTTACTTGTGATTGAAAGCTCAGAAACAGGTAAAAAGATGGACACTTGGTCGGTTGGTGGTATGCACGAAAAAAATAAGACATTTGTATCATGTAGGTAAATCAGAATTATACAAACATTATCCTAAGAAACCAGGGTTTTACGAAATGGCAGTTGCTTCTTTATTTGTTATACCATTCGAATTATCTAGTTTCTTCATCAAAGAATAGCAAATATACTATAAACATTGACTGATTAGCTATATTTTTCATGCATATATTCTGAGCATATATAATACTCACCATATCACTTTATCTATCCACAACTGCAAAGGAATATAAGGATTCTGCCAGGCTACTGTAGATTTGATTTAAGTGTGAATAGTTTTCATTTTGAATAATCCTTATTGGTGAACGAAATATGAAATGCTCAAAAATGAAACTATCTGCCAGAATCAGAGTATATTGCATGTATTTCTGCTTCTCTTGAACGCTTTCATGAATGGAAAAATATATGAAAATGTGCATTCCAAAAGAATATGCAATAAGTCGCCTGTTCTAGTAGCCACCAAATAAACTGCCAGGATAGCAAGGAATTTTTCTTGTGAAATTAGTACTCCATATTTCTAAATACAGAATTTGATCTGGATTTCTAGTGAGTGTTGTACAGCCTTGTACAGCGATTTCTCATAATGAACATTGTTCAGGATACAGTAATATGGATTGATTAACTATGATTACAGAATCCAAATTTAAACAGTAAATTACTGAAGCGACAATCCATGCTTCGAGTAAGCTTGATGAACTTTCTTGGGTTTTTTATATTTCTTCTTCTGGTATTTAATTTGATATGTAATTATATATATATATATATATATATGAAACTGAATTTTTCTGACATGACTCTCATCCAGTGCATGTCGCCAAAGGCTGGAAATGACCAGGACACGTCATGCTATGGACAGCAGTTTCGCCCTATGGGGCTCATCAGCATGGCGATATTTATATATTTTTTTATATTATTATATATATATATATATATATATATATATATATAATCATTATTCATTTATAGAACCTTTTAGTTGCAAATTATAAGGAGTAAATTCAAGAATATCAATGAGAATATTCCTTTTGGAATGATATGCAGGTGTCAGATGTAATCCAGCATTTTAATTAATTTTAATACACAAAGGAAGAGTTCAGCTATTTATGAAATAATACTACAATAATTTCAGAAAAATTTTATTCATATTTCTCAATAGTTACATCATCTTTGGAAGTCGAAAAATTGCAGGATTCACAAATATGAAGGATAGGTATTCATTAAAAAGACAGGAAAGGTTGATTAAGATTGTAACCACATGGTCATCATCAGTTGATGATACCAGAGACAGCGGATATTGGAGAATTGATGAGTACGTAATTTTTAAGTGAATAAAAATTACTATTTCATAAATTCAAGAAAGATCGACAATCCTGTTGAACACACAACCATTTTCAAGTCATCATCAGTTGATGATACCAGAGACAGCGGATATTGGAGAATTGATGAGTACGTAATTTTTAAGTGAATAAAAATTACTATTTCATAAATTCAAGAAAGATCGACAATCCTGTTAAACACACAACCATTTTCAAATACATATTCAGTATCAATTTGGAATTTATATATTGGAATGAGAAATTTATTGAAATGACTAAAAATTAAAATCGCGCAATTTCGTACCATGTTATGTTTAGTTACATTCATGGTAGGTAATAAAACATTTGAAAAATAATCTCAAGCTACAACATATTGTATACAAAACGAAAAAACAGTTAGACAAATCATTACTATACATATAAAGGGGAAATTTTTAAAGTAACTCATACCATCCAGAAATTTATTCGAATAAAAAGAACGATGCAGCAGATTTTGCAATCACCGTCCTGAACTTCTAGATTTCTCATATATGATTTTTTCTGTGTGGTACGTAGTATATGCCATGAAGGCTTTCTTACTCGAGCATTTCTCAGTAATGTAGACAGGTTGTTATCTTTGTTGAAAAATAAGAAATAAAAGTTTTTTCATTTACGTTTTTTACTGTTCTCCGCATTCTTTACAATACGATTTGAAAATCCTGATGTACATTGTTCTACCTCTATACATCAGCAGCAGCAGTCCAACAACATGATGTGATACATTTAACATTAGTTATATAAGTCTGTTCAATATAGAGATTGAAAGTTATTTGGACACGTTATATTCACATCATTGTTCTACACAAAATACCTTTTGCAATGATGAATAACATTTATATATTGGGATTGGTACCCTTTTCCTTACGTTTTTTGCCCATCATCCTCCAATATTCCATACTCACAAATCTATGCATAATGATGTAGCAGGTGATGGTGATATCTGTTGATAAATGAAACACTACATTACCATCAGATGATCATTAGCACCACGAGATATCAAATTCTTTGATTTCAAGTGTCCCAGAAGTTTCTTCAAACTCTCAATTTTTTTTAACATATCGTCTGTTTTTTTGTTGCAGTTGGCGTATTTTCCTTCTTTGTCTGGGATCACAACTGAAAACAAAAATATCATTGAAACTTTTTGCTTATATATATATATATATATATATATATATATATATATATATATATATATATATATATATATATATATATTTTTGTGAGGTCGCTGCGATGTATACATTGGGAATTCAAAAATTTGAACATTTATTCAGAAAACAGAATTAGGACAGATTTTACCAACATTGCCAGCAAACTGACTGGACATTTTTTTACATAACCCTCTTCCTTTCAAGTCATTTCATAATCAATTAGTAGGAAACTTCAACAAAGCATTTTCCATTCAAAAATTAAAATTAAGAAAGAAAAATCCTTGGTTCATATGGAATCAAAAATCTGACAAGAAACGGAAACTTCTCACATTACATTAGAAAATATGTACATCCGAACCAAAAATTCTTATTTGAATATAAAAAAAATATAGGGGAATTTACAGAAAACTGCTTATAAGTAACAAAACAGATTTACTATAAAAAGAGGATGGATTGGGCGGACAACAAATCTAAAGGTCTGTTAAATAACTACTACTACTGCTCTATAGCTGACAAACTCACTCTGAACTTATTTTTAAACAAAAACTCTCTGTCTTGCCTCAAAAAAATTGACATTGTTGAAAGCTTCCAATTCAATGAAACCAACCCGAAAGAACTGGAAGCCTTTATTAAAAATATGAAAAACAAAATTGGTTCTGGTCTCAATGACATGTCGATCAAAATATTCAATTCAAAGTTCAACCGTATTCCCTTTTAGTTGTGCTATCACAACTCATCAATCAATCTTTCATGTATGGTGAGTTTCCAACCTTTTTGAAAAAATCCATTGTAATACCTATTTATGAGGTTGGAAATAATGTGGATCCCTTCAACTTCAGACCTATAGCACTCATTCCTACACTTGCTAAAATCATAGGAAAATTTGTTGAAAGCAGATTGGTTGCTTTCTGCAGTGACAACACCATATTAAACAGTCATCAGTTAGGATTCCAAGCTCACAGAGGAACTAATTACGCTATATTATATATAATAATATAACAATTGTGGGGTTTCTTGATATATATTAGGTTCAAAACTTCTTTATTTTATATATCAATGACTTGACTTATTAATATCACAGGCAAATTCACCCTCTCTGCAGATGACACCACTATACTATGGCACAACAAAAATATGAAAATAATGAAATTATGGAGAGTAAACATAACCATACTTTCCTTGGTCTCCACATGGATGATTCACTCAATTTAAAGGAAATACAATCAATACGAGCACAAAAATAGCCTCAGGTTGCTATGTTCTAAGAATTATCTCCTGAGAATTGGGATATTCCCAATCAAGAACAGCATATTTCGCGCTGATTATTAATCATTATAGATATGGAATTGCATTCTGGGGAGTATACTATAAAGAGCTTTTACAAATAATCTTTGAGCTTCAAAAAAGAGCAGCACGGTACATCTCCAAAGCAGGCCTCAGGCATACATGTAGAAGATGTAAAAGCACATGGTATTCCAACAGTTACCTCAATATTTATTCTTGAGACAGTTTTTTTGATGAAGAAAAATAAATCTTCTCTTGGCAGACCTTTAATACTCCATACAATACTCGCCAACATGACAGTAATATATCCATCTACTTCACTTCTTGAAGATTCAATTATTTACTATGGAATCAAATCAAATGGAAAAATGCTCAATCACCTACCAGCTGTAGTGTAAGAAATCGAGAACTTTAAACTTTTCAGAAAGGACATGAAAAAATATATCAATCCACTCAGGAATTTTTGTATGACCTATCCTTTAAATAAATATAATTCAAAGAGATATTTTGATTCGAGTTTGTATATATTGACATTTTATTTAAATTTTTCTACATAATTGTTGTGAATGATTTATTTTTGATCATTTATATTTTACTCTGTATATTAATTTGTTGCCAATGAGAATTATTTTCTTCTGACAAAGTATATTTGACGCGACTAGTATTTTTCATTTGTGTAAAGATTCTGCAGGCTAAGCTTGAAAGCCTGTCCCCACTACCCTTGTATAAAGTCAATACAAATTCTTCATTTTTCAATGGTTCCAAGATTTCAACTCAAAATATAAATAGAGAAAAAACTTACTGATTTCCTGATTTGAATCCATTTCTTCTTTATTCCTAACTTTGATATCTATTTCTTGATTGAAAGTAACCAGTCCATATGTTCCTGAATATTCATGACTTGTTACAAAATCCGGTGATGTCCTATCTATCTTAAATTTTTAAAATGAGTAAAAAATTACGCAAACATTAATTTTTTTTCAGAGATCAATTACCCTAACACCAAACTGATATTATTTGCATTCAATGCGCGTTTCGCTAACAAGGTTAGCATCTTCAGGAAAAGAAAATTGATACTAGTATCAAGTAGGAAGAAAAAAATTGGTACTAGTATAAATTTTTTTCTGAGGTGCTAATCTTGTTAGCGAGACAGGCGTCGAGTGCAAAAAATATCAGTTTGGTGTTAGGTTAATTGATCTCCGAAAAAAGTCTCAATACCAGAAGTTCCAAATGTTTTTTTCAAGAAAACATATTGGTGATGGTGAGATATAACAAAAAATAATCTATTTTTCAAATTTGTACTGAATTTGATTTATATGTACCATTATGAACGACGAAATAAGCTAACACGAGAATGAGTACAACGGACTAGCAACAATGCAGCGTATCAATGTTGATATGCTCATCATTGGAGAATGGAATGCCAGGCCAAGTCTGAATGTGAAATCAACCTCATCTACCTATAAACACAGGGCGTCAAGTGCAAAAAATATCAGTTTGGTGTTAGGTTAATTGATCTCCGAAAAAAGTCTCAATACCAGAAGTTCCAAATGTTTTTTTCAAGAAAACATATTGGTGATGGTGAGATATAACAAAAAATAATCTATTTTTCAAATTTGTACTGAATTTGATTTATATGTACCATTATGAACGACGAAATAAGCTAACACGAGAATGAGACTAGTTCATTTGAATTAAATGGCGAGTAATAACCTTTTGAATACTTACAAGTATAATTTTGTTTTGGGATCCTCGATTTTTTTTCATCAGGTCCATCAAAATCCTCCTTTTTTCTCTTTAAAGTGTTTTCAGTTGAGATTCCTGATGGAGCACCTGCACAAAAATATGTATAAGGGTTTTGTTCGGTCCTATTTTCCATGAAAGATTTCATGAAGTTGAAAAAATTATCCTGGACGAATAGAAATGCAATCAGCCGCTGAAACACTGTTTTCCAATTGAATCGTGAATCAATGGTTTCCTTGCCTGCCACTTCTTTAAAGAGAAAGACTACTTTTCAGTAGTGAACGTATTATATGCTAGAATATTATTTTAACTCAACTTCAGTTAAGCAGTAAACAGTTCACTAAATTCTGATGACAGATGGCAAAGGTCACTTTTCAGTTTTCATATCTTTCAAGGAGAGCAAAAGAAGCTAAGTTCATTTATTAAGCTCTAAGCGCTCACTTTGCTCGAAGCCTTTCGTTTATTACAATTCGAGCTCTCCAAGCTTGTACATAGGTGTCCATTTCACCTTCAGATCCTTTAAACTTGTTCTAAGGTAACGATATGTGCAATCCCTGTTGACTTCCATTCTAAACACTAAATGGTGATACATTAGTGTTGATAATTTTCAGTTCGTTTTCCCTTATCAAAACAACATATCTCATTCTCTCGTTTTACCTTTAACACAGGCATTCATAATACATTGTTAAATACCCCAAGGATATAATGTAGAGCGTGTTCAATCTTTTCTGTGTAGCATTGGGAAACTTGGACTCCTTTCGAACACTTCCATAGTTTTTCTTCTCGTACTGCAGGAATCATGTTCATTATACAACATGAAATTTTTCCTAACTGGTTATAACATGAATAGCAACTATTTCAATTTCTATTTTCAATTTCAATTTTTCAAGCAAAAATTGCTCAAAAAGATAAAACAAAAATATGAGGTTATGTTACACGATTTTTAGATCTTAAGGCCCGGTTTCACCAACGACTTTAATATGGATTATCTTGCTAAGTGGAATATTTAAACGCGATAACATTGCGATTCCGTTTCACCAGACCAGTTAGCTCGATTATGTCGACTAATCAGGATTCCATGAAAATCCGCCATTATACGAGCGATTAAGCAACTAATCGAGATAGCAGCCCTGTCATCTGTCATTCATATTCTGACATTACTTTGACCTCTGTCAGTGAGTCAGTGGTCAGTGTGAAAAATAAGTATTATTTCCAAAGTAATCGGTTTGGTAGTTTTTGGCAATTATTTTGTGTATATCTTATATCAGAAAAATATTTTGAAATGGCCATTCGTCGAGCAATTGATCTTGCATTCCAGGACGATAGTGAAGACGAACAAGAATTTGTTGTTCGACGGCCTCGTTGGATTCGAGAAAGGGATGATCATTTTAATAATTTGGATGATAGAGACTTCGAAATGAAATTCAGATTGTCAAAGATTGCTGCTTTACAAATTTTACAATCTATTGAAGAAGATCTTGAATTTCCTAGCGATAGGTACGTGGAAAAATTGCAGTTTAGGGTAGTAACCCCGATTTTGACAAAATTTTTTTTGGGGGCTATTTCGAGGCCCCTGAATACGAATCTGAAGTAAAATCGCCTCGCTCTTACTTACTTTTTGATTTACAACCCATCAAATGTCACAAAAAGGGTATTTTTAAGATCAAATTTCTTCCACAAAATGCAACCCATTTGCCTTTGCTTCATATCAACACAATCTAGAGACATTATACTTCACGCATTTTTGGCACAGTTTGCAGCATTTCGCATTTCCAACTTTGTAGATTGTATTGAAAATATAAGATTTGGATTAACATTTTGATAGATTTCCTATATTGACAGAAAATAATAACATCTTCTTCTTCTTGTTTTTGTGAGTTCGACGACTGACAGGTATGTATCTATAACAAACAGATCATGTTCCGATATTCCAGTAAATATGGTCGTTCCGATTTTACTGAAATTCACTAGTATACTTTTTGCGCTTCCTATCATGAAACCCGGGTGAAACTCCGATTTTGACGAAAATTTCACAGATGCTTCAAATCATAGTAAAAACACCAGAACCATTAAAATTATAGCGCGGAAACCCCTATTACTCACCGAAATGTCGGCCGAGCGCGCTTTTCTCTTACTATTTCACTTCTTTTTATTTTCTCCGCTTTTTGTACAGAGGTTCATCCCTGATTTCTTGGTGAAGGTCCACAGTAACATATATGCGAGCGAAGCGAGCGCGCTTTTCTCTTACTATTTCACTTCTTTTTATTTTCTCCGCTTTTTGTACAGAGGTTCATCCCTGATGTCTTGGTGAAGGTCCACAGTAACATATACGCGAGCGAAGCGAGCGCGCTCGGCAGACATTTCACTTCTTTTTATTTTGTCCGCTTTTTGTACAGAGGTTCATCCCTGATTTCTTGGTGAAGGTCCACAGTAACATATACGCGAGCGAAGCGAGCGCGCTCGGCCGACATTTCGCAATTCCGCGCGCGCGGAATTGCGAAATGTCGGCCGAGCGCGCTTTTCTCTTACTATTTCACTTCTTTTTATTTTCTTCGCTTTTTGTACAGAGGTTCATGCCTGATTTCTGGGTGAAGGTCCACATGCAGTAACATATTCGCGAGCGCGCTTTTCTCTTACTATTTCACTTCTTTTTATTTTGTCCGCTTTTTGTACAGAGGTTCATCCCTGATTTCTTGGTGAAGGTCCACAGTAACATATACGCGAGCGAAGCGAGCGCGCTCGGCCGACATTTCGCAATTCCGCGCGCGCGGAATTGCGAAATGTCGGCCGAGCGCGCGCTTTTATATCACTATTATATCTTTTTTCTCCACTTTTTGTACAAAAGTTCGTCCTTGATTTCTTGGTGAAGATCGACAGCAATATGTCCGCGAGCGAAGCGCGCTTTTCTCTTACTATTTCACTTCTTTTTATTTTCTCCGCTTTTTGTACAGAGGTTCATCCCTGATTTCTTGGTGAAGGTCCACAGTAACATATACGCGAGCGAAGCGAGCGCGCGCTTTTATATCACTATTATATCTTTTTTCTCCACTTTTTGTACAAAAGTTCGTCCTTGATTTCTTGGTGAAGATCGACAGCAATATGTCCGCGAGCGAAGCGAGCGCGCTCGGCCGACATTTCGCAATTCCGCGCGCGCGGAATTGCGAAATGTAGGCCGAGCGCGCTTTTCTCTTACTGTTTTACCTTTCAAAATAGAAATTTTCAGGTTAACTATAGTGAATTGAGTGCTTTATTTTGATAAAAAAAACCTCAATCTAAATAAACTTCAGAGAAATCAGAAAAAACCAAAAGAACAATATAATAATGAAATACTCGGTAAACTGCAACATTACGAAGTTATACTTAAAAGTGGAGAAATAAAATGCCATGTTAGTTATTGTGACGGTTTTTTCATATTGATGGGTGTTACGAATAAAGCTGATGGAGTTAGATGGTGTTGCAACGGTACAGTACGAAAAAAGAAATCTGAATCCAAGAGATGTACAAAAACTTAATTTTTCCACCATATGGCAAAATTTTGATTTTTTTTTAAATCTTCTTATTTATTTCTTTTCCTGTATGGAAAATTGTCGGTTTTTGTTATTCCCCGCGCGGAATTGCGAAATGTCGGCCGAGTTCGCACTTTTCTACTACTAATTTACTTTTTGTTTCTCCACTTTTTATAGTAATTTCAATTTAAAAAAAAACCTTAATTCAAATGAAATTTGGATAAATCAAAAATTAAAAGAAGTCATCCAAGAGTCCCTCATCTACATCGCCCTCTTCAATTTCATCAGTAGCGTCTACTCCGCCTTCCTCTTCAAATGAATTGGGATCATATAGATCCCTAGCCAACATAAAAAAAATAACCAAGGGGTCCTGGCCGAGCTCCTTGGCCATTTTTAAAAACATGTACCTTGCTAGGTATCCTCCCAAAAAACAACTTTTTCGGTTGGCATATGGGCCAGCAGCTTTCGCATGACGCCTTAAATTGAAAAAGTTATCACCAATTGAGTAAGAAGTTCAGAAATAATTACCATGAGCTTTCTATGCTATTTGTATGGCATCCAGTGTCTGGGTCCTTGAAATTTATGGAATGGTTCACTTTCAAATGTGAGTAATTAGGATTTTCAGAAATGTTATCGTAGGCTTTCCAGCAATCCGAGTAAATAGTTGTACCTTTTTCGATGAACCGTTCAATCAAGCCCAGAAGAGTGTCTGCAGTCCTGTCAGCCACAACTACCATAAAAACTTTTCCTGACCCCCTCTCATATCCACCAAAAACCCAGGAACCCTCAACTCGGTGACCACGATGATATTTTCTTTTTCCAAATTTGGATTCATCAATTTCGACTCTAAAAAATTGCGGAAAGGCGTCAACAAATTTTCTGCCCCGACACAACACATAAATCTAATTTCTTCTTAGCTCAATAATATCGCAATTTGACAAATTTGTTCATTAAAAAAAGATCTTTTTTTATTCAATTTTTTAAGGTAGAACCATAAGCCTAGATCCGACTTATTGCCGAATTAATTTTTATCATTCTAGTATTGCTATGGTAGTGAAACAATATCGTTAAAAAAGATAAAAATACCAATTTTATCAAACAAATCTATTGAAATAGTGCGGTTTAATCAAAATAACTTACATTTTGCCAGGTCCCCCAATTTTAGACGTTTTTGTTATGAATGCGTCAAAAACTACTTCTCGACAAAAATTGGCCCAGTCCACAGCAGTATGCGCAGCAATGGAAAATTCATGCATAATGCGTCTGAGGGGATCTTTATTTACCCACATATAGCAAAAACCCACAATTTTCCATAAAGGAAGGTGTGTTGTATAAAAAAATGTTTTGTACCGTATGGATGCACTAAAAATGGGAAAATATATAAATAAGTTTGAAATTTATGTAGATGTTGAAGAAAATTACGTTTTTGTACATTTCTTGGATTTAGATTTCTTTTTTCTTACTGTGCCGTTGCAACACCATCTAACTCCTTCAGCTTTATTTGTATCACCCATCAATACGAAAAAACCATCACAATAATTAACGGGGCATTTTATTTCTCCACTTTTAGGTATAACATCGTAATGTTGCAGTTTACCGAGTATTTCATTATTATTTCTCCATGTGAAAATTGCATCTAAATTAATTTTGTCAGACATTGTCAACTAAATAATTCCGGAAATTGTTTATAATAAGTGACTACGGGTCAACGCTTTCTTGATTTAAGAAGCATGGTAATTTTTTCTTCATCAGAAATTTATAAAGTCATTCAATTCAAGAATGTGCTAATAAAATGAATGGATATGCTTAAATAAGTGTGTGTAGATTGTGCTGATATGAAAGAAAAGACCAGGTGGTTGCCTTTTTGTGGAAGATATTCGATTTTGAAATTATCCGTCTTCTGACATTTGATGGGCCATAATTCAAAAAGTAAGTGGTAGCGGGGCGTTTGGACCTCAAAAGTGTGTTCAGAGATCTCGAAATGACCCCCAAAAAAATTTTCGTCAGATTCGGGGTTACTACCCTGAACTGCAAACTTTAACGAATATCGGAACATGACCTTTTTGTTATCCATATCTGTCATAGTGTCACTAACCCTAGTAATCGAACCCACAGAAACAAGAAGAAGAAGAAGTCATTATTTACTCACTGTCAATAAACGAATTGAAAGTATTTTTAATATTTTTATGCTAATTCAAATTATCAATACATAGTTGGAAATACTGCAAACTTTGCCAAAAATGCGTGAATTATATTGTGTATAGATTGTGCTGATGAAGCAAAGCCAAATAGCTTGCTTTTTATGGAAGAAATTTGATATGGAAAATATCCTTCCTCTGACATTTGATGGGCTGTAAATCAAAAAGTAAGTGAGAGCGAGGCGATTTAACTTCAGATTCGTGTTCAGGGGCATCGAAATAGCCCCCAAAAAAATTTTTGTCAAAATGGGGGTTACTACCCTAAACTGCAATTTTACCAGGTACGTAAACGTGTTTCTATTATGTTATAGATATGAATGGGTTTTAATAGGTTATGTTTGTATTTTCAGGAATAATTCAGTGGCCCCTATAAATCAACTTTTATGCGCTTTACGGTACTATGCTACCGGATGTCACCAACAAACCATAGCAGATATTAGTGGGATCAGCAAACCAACAGCACAAAGAATAATTCATCGGGTCAGTGCTGCTATTTCTAGACTTCGCCCCTTGCATTTTGGGTTTCCAGAAACAGCAGAAGAAATACGGAGATCTCAGACCGATTTTTACAGAATTGCAAGCTTTCCTCGTGTGATTGGTGTGATTGACTGCACTCATGTTAAAATATCATCACCAGGTATAACAAACACTTTTCTGTAAGAAAATGCTTCAGCTAAACGTATCGTTTTCAATTGTAGGAGGTGACAATGCTGAGCTCTTTCGATGCAGAAAAAACTTTTTCTCCATCAATGTACAGGCTATTTGCAATGCCAAACTTGAATTTTTAGATATTGTTGCTCGTTGGCCAGGAAGTACCCATGATTCACGGATCTTTAGCAATTGCTATCGGAAAGCTATGTTTGACAATAACATGTATGGTAATTCTGTACTTGTGGGAGATGCTGGGTACAGTTGTACAAATTACATGATGACTCCATTTGATCACTGCCGAAATGAATCTGAACAACTGTACAATGAGTCACAAATCAGGACTAGGAATCCTGTGGAACGAATGTTTGGAATTTGGAAAAGGAGATTCCCAGTCCTAGCTTTGGGTATACGAGTGAAACTTGAGAAGGTTTTTCCTATTATTGTGGCAACATCAATTTTGCACAACATATTAAGACGAAGGAGAGAACCTGTGCCTCCATTTGAGCCTGAGTTTGAAGCAGGACTCCCAGCTGCCTGGGACATAATCTTAAATCAAGGTGATATGGAACAAAATCAGCTACCTGCTGCTCAACATCAACAAAATGTCATTGGTCATGAAAGAAGAGCAATTGTTGAACAATACTTCTCCAGGTTGGTGTTATGATATATGTGCTGAGCAAAGGAATTAATGTACATTTTGGTTACAGGCTTGCTGCTCTAGAAAGGCAACGTGGAGGTGATGAAAGGAGAGATCAAGCATATGACCATGCACCGGATGACCCTGAATGATTCTGTGCATATGTAATTCTGGCCAAAAATCAGGCCCTTTGATTTTGTCACATCTGTGATCTAACAATGAATGTAATATATCATACCCCACTTGATGGAATAAATTTCAATAAAAATAAACTGAAATAATATATTCAACCAGGAAAAGTAGTTTTATTGAAAAGTTTGAATTTTCATGTAATATTCACAACCATGATTGAGTTTCAATGAACTTAAATGCACTTAGGTATTAAAAAAACAATGGCGAATTAAAGCTTGTTTTATAATCAATAGTGGTAAAAAAACAAATCATAATTTCACATTGAAATAAAAGTCAGTTTGGAATGTGAAGTTTTTCATTTATTTACAATGGTCGATTAAAGCATGACTAGTGAAAGAACAAATTCAAATTTCACATTGAAATAAATATAATGTCACGGAATGTGTATTGTTTTTCATTTTCGTTTTCTATTTTCTTTCAATTCGATCAAGAGGAGTCGTGTTTTGATTCTCTCCTGCCTCAACTGTTCTTTTTTTATTTCCATGTTCATCATATGTTCCGCCCTGGCAAAATCTCTTGCATCATCAAGCGTTTTTTTTCTGGCTTCAGCCAACTCCTCATTCTTTGTAGCACTTATGATCGGTCTCCTACGTTGTATCGAATGTTTTGTGGAACCAATTGGTTGCTTAGTTCTTGTCACAAAAGAGTTTGGTTCAAGCGGCTTTATCTTGGGGGTAAGGTTTTTAGGTGGGATGATGGACTGGGATGTCAAATTCGACGATGATGGGGTCAGAACTGAAGGTAATTCTGGCTCCGTTGTTTCTTCAGGGGCTTCAAGGGCATAATGTTGAAGTGTTTGTGGCTCAAGAGATATTTCAAATGTGCCATCTTCTCCTTGTGACACACGACAGTTGCCCATTTCTCTCAGAATCTTCGTCCTAGGAGTTCGAAGTTGTGATGGAGTATATCTATCCCATAAAAGCCCTTGACTGGAGTCTTCAGCCTCACAAGCTCCTTCGTCGCTGACTCTTCGATTATTCATGGCTACGCAAAAAATATTGAGTTATAATATATATATATATATATTGAATGATATCTAAACAAATATTACCATCAAAAGCTCCGTCATTGTCATAGTCACTGAGGCACCCAACAGCCGCTGGTCTTATTAAGGAGATGACCCTATCCAGTACAGGGTCATTTGGAATGGTATTCGCTCTTCCTCCACCTGTAACAAATAGTTGAATAATAATCTCATGTATTGTCTGAAAGCTACAATGAGTAACTAACCAGTCCTTATCATATCATTCCTTTCTTGAGCAGCCTGTCCTTTCCCAGCACTCTTCAAATTTTTCCAGGAATTTTTAAGGACAGCTTCAGTCCTGTAAATAGTGTCAGTTGAGGCATTGAATTCTGTAGTGATTTTCTGCCAGGCCAGGTTTTTCTTCCCCATTGCATCACCATCAGTCTTTTTACACTCGACAACGGAGAAGTTTGCTGTTATTAAATCCACCAACAAACATTTTTCTCTTGTTGTCATGTTAGGATCGCGTTTTTTCTTAATTACAGCAGCCATTTCAAGTATCAATTGGGAAATTCGAAATTCACACAATAAATGTACAACACAACTCAAAAACTCCGTGCAAAATACCTCGGTAAAGTCACATTGACATATGTCTCACGATTCACGAAAGATTGTTCACTGTTCACTGCACTTTTTGATATGTCTATGCAAACTCGTCAATGTTATAATGTGTTTTGTAGTTCTCTCTTCTCTTCTTCTTCTTATCTTCTTCTTATTCTAAGTCGTTTGGATCACAGTGTTCGTGTTCACATTGTTGCCAAATGGTATTTTCCCCTCAAACTGGCTTTCGTAATCCTAGGTTGGTAATCCAGCTATTTTGACGGTGAAACGCAAGTGAACGTCTAGCCAGATTAAAGTAGCGCTTAGAAAGAATTGCGTCTTACGGAAATCACGATTTAAGTGGCGTTGGTGAAACCGGGCCTAAAGCTCCATGCGCAGTGATCAGCTGATCTCGGCTCAGTCTCTACTCGCTCTACTCGATGCATGAATAATTAACGAACTTAGCTAGAATTGTCCAAGAGTGTATGCTAGAAAATGTGCTGAACTATGTTGCAGTATGAGGCTGCAGTGCAGTATGCCTGTTTGAAAATCATATAAATAATCAGATGTGTTGATAGTAGGTATGAGGTGCCGAATAATAAACGAAACTTTACCCTCCATTATAGTCAAAAATGGCTTGTTTCAAAATAGACTAGTTTTTAAAAGATCCATTATGTCACTTACCCACTGCAGCAGGGGCATATGTTGGATAACGTGAAAGCAGAGGGCAAGTTATATTTTTCAAAAATGTTTCAACTGTGTTCTCAAACCCATTTCTGTAGGCTTAGTAAAAAAATCGTCCTCGGAGAAATTATTTGCACATATTCTTATGCTGGAAACGTCGTCGGTACTTTCCAAATTGCAAATATTCACCCACAACAATTTCAGGACGGGGTCTTTTGGAAACCTGAAATATTAGTCGTGTGATGTGAAGACAATAATTAATCTAAATTCCATATTCACCTCTCAACTACTAAAAAACCCAACTCTGAAAAGAATGGGTAAAGTATAAGAACTCTAACACATTAATCGAAGATACTTCAATAAAAAGAATTGGCTCAATGAATATTTTCAACAACTGTCAGACGCAGACGCTAAAATCTTTGGTTATGTTCCGGTTTCAATCATATGAAATAAGGAATTCATTCCCACTATCGGCCCTGGTCGAAACTCACGCATGTTAGAAAGAAACAGGTAATTAGAAGTATGTGTATTATTGAAGAAATGTTTTTTTTCTCGCGCATGCGCATAGGTATAAAGAAACCGGCGATCTTCTTTTTTTTCGGATTCACGGCAGTTGTCCTTATTACCCATATTGGTATTAATATATATATGCATGAATAGAGTCTGAAAGATAAATCAAAATCAAACCTGACTAACCAAGCATCTCTTGAATGACGTCTGATTATTGAGAAATATTGAAGAATGGGACCAAATACAATTATGGTGCAAATCAAAAATTTTCAAAACTAAATATTTTTCAAATTTCCTCGAGAATTGAATATTACGCCATATCAAAAAACCAACACCTTCAAAATATTTCAGAAATCTCGGAGGTGCATCATATTATTCGTCTATAACAGTTGTCGATTATTTTCAACAACCCATATAATTTTATTTTCTTAAATATTATATCTGATACCTAAGTATATGAAAATGTATTGAAATTAAATATAATTGAACAAAATGAAACTGATTATGATCCAAAATGTGCAATCATGTGAAAGAATAAGTCAAACCTAACTCAACGTAAAACCCGTACTTGACAAAATGTTATTAAACTACTTCCACAACATCAATAATAGTCGCTTCCATCCTCTTCCATTAAGTCTAAATCTTCAATCGCATCAGCCGAATGCAAGGCGCAGAAAAAGAAGGCAGAACATGTCCATTTTCGATCATAACTTGCAATTGTATACCATTCGAATATAAAATAGAACATTTTGGAATTGTAGCAACATCGTACCAGTTATCTCTATGCAGCTGTCAAATGACTGAAATTTCATGAATGTTGGATCAGGTTGATGTCAACTTTTTGACTTGTAGTAATGGAATTCTAGTAATGAATGCAAACTGTATGAGTTGTAATATGTACAAAAACATAATATTTATTCAAGAATAGTGGTGTAGATATATTTTCATGAATGTAGTGGTAAGTAGGAGGATGATATAACAGTAAATCTAAGGTTTTTTTTCGTACCCTCCGCATATTTATTTTCATTGAAATGAGGTTTCCTATGGTTTCCGCACCGAAATTTCATGTTTTCCATTCATTTCAGGGTACCCTGGACTTCCCCTGCGATTTCCATCAGAATTTGAGATTTGACGTGTTCTACACCTTTATCCTTATTATTTTTTCAGATTGTGGTAGGTTAAAAACCCAGAAAACTAAGAAACAAATATTGATCCACCACATTATAATGACCCATTTTATATAGGTATATATTCACATTCAATCAATCATAAGGCAACGGATGACGTAACCTGTAACATTATTTTTTTCATCCACATGTCTTTCATTCCGCTGTTATGACCTATATCAACATCTCTCCAATCAAAGCTCGATTCTTCTTCATTGCATTTCTATATCGCATCGCTGTGAGAAATTCGGTATATGTATATATGTATATTTGCCGTGAACGATTTCGAAGCCTACCACAGTTCCGAGCTGCCTGAGGGATCCAAGGGACCCATTTCTTTCTATTTTGCATGCTACACGAGTCTTCTCTTGCATTAACGACCCGCACGGCCATGACCGTACTGTCACGATTTCGCTGCAAGGCACGCTACATTATTTTTTCAGATGATCTCTAGTTCAGTGGATTTCGGAAACGACCGATGAAGCTTAAGAAAAATATGAGCTTGAATAAGTTGGTTGGTATGCATACCCATTTGCCGTATGAACCAAAAATACGCAATGGCTTCATAGTGGTAGGCAAAAATACAACACTATATTATTCATTATACAGTGAGGTTGTCAAAAGTGCTTTCACTTTCACGAAGAAACTTTCGGGAAGAAATTCACAAGAAGAGTTATTTTCAGTTCCTTTTTACTTGAGAATATTGATGTGACGTCAGTTGTTCCCAAGAAGAGAACCTCAAACTTCATTTCGAATCAAAGAAAAAGTCTTATTTTTTTTCTACGAAAGTGAGTTCCTCAAGAGTAGACCCTCCTCATCCTTCTTTCTACCTTCCCACCTCACCCCCCTCTCCACCCCTTCTCCCTCTCCACCACTTTCTCCTCCCTTTCCTTTCCAAGCTATACACAACTTTTTTGACTATCGAACTAGTAGTTCTGGTGTAATTTACCATCTAGGCCTCTCAAAATACTAGACAGTGTCTGTATTTATAATATTCCATATTTATATACATTTTGAATGCTATTGGTTAGGTCCTCTGTCTATATATTAAAACCTTTCGAAAAAAGATATGAGGTCAAAAAACTCAACCAGCAGGGTGAGTAAATGATTGTTTGTTTTCTGAGATAAAGAAGGCTTCGAATGCAGGAATTAGAAAAAAGCAATATGAAGATAAAACCTACCGAAAAATCATTTGGGTCTAGGAACTGAAATAAAATTGATATCATCGAATCCAAATAGAAAACATTGAGATGAACCGTTATCGCAAAAGACAATGGAAAATGGAGATAATTCAAAAAAGAATTGTGTTAATCAGCAGAAATCGCACAAAAAAGTGGAGGAAAATATAGGCCATCGTATAATATTGGCACAAATTCTACTACGTTGAGATGATAGTTTTCGAATATCTGACAACACTGCAAATCCTTTACATTGTATTTCACCCATTGAACTGTATTTCCTAGGCCACCATCCTCATCGTGTCATCTCATAATATTGTTAAGATGTTTTGTCCGCACGAGCCATTGGTAGGTTATGCTATTTTCAAGTAGTGTTGGTGACTACGTTTTCGGTATTAATACTGCGAACTCTAAATTGTAACTCATTGACACGGAGATACATACAAACCGTATCTTTTTCACATGATGACATGCAACTCTTATAAATTTATGCTGAAATATAAACTCCACTTCGACTGCGTCTGATAGATTTTCGTTTATCCCGATTACGCGAAAAATATGGCTCTCACACACTTTTATTTATTTACTGTTAATATCACTAACGTCAATCAAGCCGCAAGGGTTGAAGAAGTAAAGTGCATGAAAATAAAGACACGTTTTAATCGTATGAAAACAAGTTGAATCAATTTCGATGAGGGTGTCACATGATTCATCGTTCTATTTGGAGAGAAATCAATGAGTGACGTTAAATATTCCTACGACCTTCAATATTCCACATGTGTTTCAATAAATAATACGATAACTTTTCTCACAGTATATATACTATATAATTTCAGATGTAGATTTTGATTTTCTCGACTGGGAAAAAGAAGGCAGTGAAAGCTTCAATAACAGATTTCAGAAACAAGTGAAGATAGGAAATAACATACTTGTATTAGTCAATAAGTATTGCGCCACATTCCTGTAGAAGATGTTGACCCCAACTGAACTCCAATTATACAACATAGGTGGGATTGAGGATAATGCCCTATCTGAAAATGCAGAAATCTGTGTTATCAGGAAATACAAACCAAATAAAAATCTATCTCGTCACCAATGCAAGACATCTATCAGACGAAAATAAGCAACAGTTTTCATCTTTATCAGTGCCAAACATTACTCACGTGCACCCTCTGTCTTCTTTCATGTGTCTGGTGGATTACTCATTTATCCTTGTATTGAAAAACTGGCCCTAAATCTGAGTATGTAAAACCTCTGAGTTATTCTTGGAAGAAAATGACGACTTTTCTGCGATTTTTGTTTGGGAACATATGGTACGTATCCATTATTCAAACAGAGTACACCTCATAACTCACAGAATAGTATATTGGTCAACAGGTAGAAAAAGCCTAACAGTCCTGGACGACTGTGCAGATTGCTGAGTCGAGGCTCGACAAAATTGGGAATATAATTATTCGCAAATAAATGCTGCTTTGAAATTTGTAACAAAATTACTCGAAAAGTTATTACAAAAACTGCTTTCAATCATTTATATAATAGTAGATTATACCACGAGTCAATAATAATTAATATTGCGAGAAGTATACTCTACTTTATTCACGACTAATTTATTTATCATAAAGGAATGATTCTTCAGTTCATCATTCATCTCAATACAAATAGACAAATACTTCCTACACTCCCAACACTGACATTTTGTAGTTTGGCTATATCGTTTCCATGGTACTTTTCAATTCGAGGAATTTTGTGATAGAACTACAAGAGGAAATAAATACCATTACCATTGATCCCCAACCATTATTTCCTGAGGGAATAATATATGGCATTATACTTCAGAAACCATTAGTATAATACCTACATTATGTATTAGTTCTTAATGAAACACCAAAAACTCTTGACTTTGAAATTTGTCTGGAATTTTAGGATTTCCTAGCGATTTGTGGACAAATATTTCATAGAAATGATGCCTTCAATGCATGGCATGTTTCTTCAAGCGCGGGTTGAAGGGGGGTGGAGATTTATAACCCTTCTCCTCCCCCGAGACAATTGAACACTGCTTCTTTTTTTATTCGAATTCATTTTTGTAATGTAGTTGGAGCCTGTGACCAACTCTACTCACTCCTCCCACCATGACGCGAAGGCTGGATCTTTCCTTGTGTTTCCAGATAGGAAACAGGGTAAAGGCCTAGAGGGGTACAAGTAATTTTCCTCAATGGGTAGAAGTATATATTTCGAATTCCCTTATCCAATATTAATGTCACAATATTGATTTATCGATCAGCATTCACATCAAGACTGAAAAACAGAAATAATCGTTCAGCGAGATTCACATTGTATCCATGTGCTACAATATACCGGGTGATTCTCCGAGGTGGCTCACCCCTATAGCTTTTTTATTATTGGAGAAGGGAAAACGAAATTTGGGGGTTGTGTATTATAGCTCAATTTTCATTTTATGACATATTCACTAGCTTTAACGTACTTCCGGTTTGACCGGAAATGACCCCAACTTATTTTTAAATGGAACATCTTTTATATTTTTACTTATTTGGATCGAGAATGAGATTCTAAATCCAACAACACCTCACTTGTCAATATTTGACAAATGAAATCATTTTAATTCCAATTTTCATTTTTCGATCTAGAAATCGCTCCATTTTTGATCAAGTAACATGGGAAAACTACGACTTTGAGGTTTATGACTTCACAGTCGTTTTGAGAATAATTCAAAAGTAGCAAATATGATTTTTTTCCGTTAACTTGATTTGTTCAAATGGAAATGTGATACCACCCACTTTCACTTCATTTTCTCTATTTTTCTGATTAATTGCAAGAAAGTCCATTGAGGTCCCTGAATTTTCAAAATGCCCCCCCCCCCTTGATCACGGCCAAGTTCAACTTTTTCAATTGTTGCGCGCATCACATTGATTAGCTGTTCCTCAGTGATGTGCTGGAATGTCACCCTTACTTGATGCTTTAGTTCTTCACGTGTAGCTGATATTGTATTGTGAACCTGATTTTCAATTGTTCCTCAGAGAAAAAAATCTAGCGGAATAAGATCCAGTGATCTAGAATATGGAAAAAAAATAATACATTATGTAAAAATATGACAACTTAAGAATGTACCTCGCAGGCCACTGAATAGGTCCATCAGTGCCGATCCACCCCCATCAATCTTTTCTCTAGTTAGTCAAAAACCTATTGCAATGAGTCAATCTTCGGTTGTGAGCGTTATCGTAAAAATGTTGGTGTAGTTGGTACTTGAATGATTGAGAATTATATTTGTGAAGAATTCTCCAAACGAACGAATAACTTGAATCACACTCAGAAACAATTTGGCGAATTGACGCCGTACAATTCATTTCAACATAGGCCAACACGTCTATTTTTTTTTATTCACTGACGATGAAGTTATTGGCATTTTCTTCTGGTTCATTTCGCATTTTTCTTCAGTTTTGGAAAATAATGCCGAGTGGGAAGACGAATAGGGAACCTCTGAGCATAAATTCGAACTACATCAGTTGCATTCTTTTTTGTTTCTACGTGAATTAGCAACTAGTCAATTTTCTTGTTCCTGGTTTAATTACCATATCAAATTATAAATTACACAACAAATACATTTTTAAAAGTGAGCATATTATTAGCCTATTTGTTCAGGTTGTCCTAGCAACAGCTTCAATTGTTTGTCACAGATAGCTAGAATAACAGGACTTAGTGCATAAGTATACCGAATACGTATTATGTGTTATCAGGTATGATCGCTTCTTGCAATTATTCAGAAAAATAGTGAACATAAAGTGAATGTGTGTGGTATCGAATTATATAAGAACATGACCTTTCACAAAAAGCGGACGAGCCACCCCTTTCCATTTGAAAAAATCAAGTTGACTTAAAAAATTCATATTTGCAACTTTTGAATGATGGCGCAGAAAAAGAAGGCAGAACATGTCCATTTTCGATCATAACTTGCAATTGTATACCATTCGAATATAAAATAGAACATTTTGGAATTGTAGCAACATCGTACCAGTTATCTCTATGCAGCTGTCAAATGACTGAAATTTCATGAATGTTGGATCAGGTTGATGTCAACTTTTTGACTTGTAGTAATGGAATTCTAGTAATGAATGCAAACTGTATGAGTTGTAATATGTACAAAAACATAATATTTATTCAAGAATAGTGGTGTAGATATATTTTCATGAATGTAGTGGTAAGTAGGAGGATGATATAACAGTAAATCTAAGGTTTTTTTTCGTACCCTCCGCATATTTATTTTCATTGAAATGAGGTTTCCTATGGTTTCCGCACCGAAATTTCATGTTTTCCATTCATTTCAGGGTACCCTGGACTTCCCCTGCGATTTCCATCAGAATTTGAGATTTGACGTGTTCTACACCTTTATCCTTATTATTTTTTCAGATTGTGGTAGGTTAAAAACCCAGAAAACTAAGAAACAAATATTGATCCACCACATTATAATGACCCATTTTATATAGGTATATATTCACATTCAATCAATCATAAGGCAACGGATGACGTAACCTGTAACATTATTTTTTTCATCCACATGTCTTTCATTCCGCTGTTATGACCTATATCAATATCTCTCCAATCAAAGCTCGATTCTTCTTCATTGCATTTCTATATCGCATCGCTGTGAGAAATTCGGTATATGTATATATGTATATTTGCCGTGAACGATTTCGAAGCCTACCACAGTTCCGAGCTGCCTGAGGGATCCAAGGGACCCATTTCTTTCTATTTTGCATGCTACACGAGTCTTCTCTTGCATTAACGACCCGCACGGCCATGACCGTACTGTCACGATTTCGCTGCAAGGCACGCTACATTATTTTTTCAGATGATCTCTAGTTCAGTGGATTTCGGAAACGACCGATGAAGCTTAAGAAAAATATGAGCTTGAATAAGTTGGTTGGTATGCATACCCATTTGCCGTATGAACCAAAAATACGCAATGGCTTCATAGTGGTAGGCAAAAATACAACACTATATTATTCATTATACAGTGAGGTTGTCAAAAGTGCTTTCACTTTCACGAAGAAACTTTCGGGAAGAAATTCACAAGAAGAGTTATTTTCAGTTCCTTTTTACTTGAGAATATTGATGTGACGTCAGTTGTTCCCAAGAAGAGAACCTCAAACTTCATTTCGAATCAAAGAAAAAGTCTTATTTTTTTTCTACGAAAGTGAGTTCCTCAAGAGTAGACCCTCCTCATCCTTCTTTCTACCTTCCCACCTCACCCCCCTCTCCACCCCTTCTCCCTCTCCACCACTTTCTCCTCCCTTTCCTTTCCAAGCTATACACAACTTTTTTGACTATCGAACTAGTAGTTCTGGTGTAATTTACCATCTAGGCCTCTCAAAATACTAGACAGTGTCTGTATTTATAATATTCCATATTTATATACATTTTGAATGCTATTGGTTAGGTCCTCTGTCTATATATTAAAACCTTTCGAAAAAAGATATGAGGTCAAAAAACTCAACCAGCAGGGTGAGTAAATGATTGTTTGTTTTCTGAGATAAAGAAGGCTTCGAATGCAGGAATTAGAAAAAAGCAATATGAAGATAAAACCTACCGAAAAATCATTTGGGTCTAGGAACTGAAATAAAATTGATATCATCGAATCCAAATAGAAAACATTGAGATGAACCGTTATCGCAAAAGACAATGGAAAATGGAGATAATTCAAAAAAGAATTGTGTTAATCAGCAGAAATCGCACAAAAAAGTGGAGGAAAATATAGGCCATCGTATAATATTGGCACAAATTCTACTACGTTGAGATGATAGTTTTCGAATATCTGACAACACTGCAAATCCTTTACATTGTATTTCACCCATTGAACTGTATTTCCTAGGCCACCATCCTCATCGTGTCATCTCATAATATTGTTAAGATGTTTTGTCCGCACGAGCCATTGGTAGGTTATGCTATTTTCAAGTAGTGTTGGTGACTACGTTTTCGGTATTAATACTGCGAACTCTAAATTGTAACTCATTGACACGGAGATACATACAAACCGTATCTTTTTCACATGATGACATGCAACTCTTATAAATTTATGCTGAAATATAAACTCCACTTCGACTGCGTCTGATAGATTTTCGTTTATCCCGATTACGCGAAAAATATGGCTCTCACACACTTTTATTTATTTACTGTTAATATCACTAACGTCAATCAAGCCGCAAGGGTTGAAGAAGTAAAGTGCATGAAAATAAAGACACGTTTTAATCGTATGAAAACAAGTTGAATCAATTTCGATGAGGGTGTCACATGATTCATCGTTCTATTTGGAGAGAAATCAATGAGTGACGTTAAATATTCCTACGACCTTCAATATTCCACATGTGTTTCAATAAATAATACGATAACTTTTCTCACAGTATATATACTATATAATTTCAGATGTAGATTTTGATTTTCTCGACTGGGAAAAAGAAGGCAGTGAAAGCTTCAATAACAGATTTCAGAAACAAGTGAAGATAGGAAATAACATACTTGTATTAGTCAATAAGTATTGCGCCACATTCCTGTAGAAGATGTTGACCCCAACTGAACTCCAATTATACAACATAGGTGGGATTGAGGATAATGCCCTATCTGAAAATGCAGAAATCTGTGTTATCAGGAAATACAAACCAAATAAAAATCTATCTCGTCACCAATGCAAGACATCTATCAGACGAAAATAAGCAACAGTTTTCATCTTTATCAGTGCCAAACATTACTCACGTGCACCCTCTGTCTTCTTTCATGTGTCTGGTGGATTACTCATTTATCCTTGTATTGAAAAACTGGCCCTAAATCTGAGTATGTAAAACCTCTGAGTTATTCTTGGAAGAAAATGACGACTTTTCTGCGATTTTTGTTTGGGAACATATGGTACGTATCCATTATTCAAACAGAGTACACCTCATAACTCACAGAATAGTATATTGGTCAACAGGTAGAAAAAGCCTAACAGTCCTGGACGACTGTGCAGATTGCTGAGTCGAGGCTCGACAAAATTGGGAATATAATTATTCGCAAATAAATGCTGCTTTGAAATTTGTAACAAAATTACTCGAAAAGTTATTACAAAAACTGCTTTCAATCATTTATATAATAGTAGATTATACCACGAGTCAATAATAATTAATATTGCGAGAAGTATACTCTACTTTATTCACGACTAATTTATTTATCATAAAGGAATGATTCTTCAGTTCATCATTCATCTCAATACAAATAGACAAATACTTCCTACACTCCCAACACTGACATTTTGTAGTTTGGCTATATCGTTTCCATGGTACTTTTCAATTCGAGGAATTTTGTGATAGAACTACAAGAGGAAATAAATACCATTACCATTGATCCCCAACCATTATTTCCTGAGGGAATAATATATGGCATTATACTTCAGAAACCATTAGTATAATACCTACATTATGTATTAGTTCTTAATGAAACACCAAAAACTCTTGACTTTGAAATTTGTCTGGAATTTTAGGATTTCCTAGCGATTTGTGGACAAATATTTCATAGAAATGATGCCTTCAATGCATGGCATGTTTCTTCAAGCGCGGGTTGAAGGGGGGTGGAGATTTATAACCCTTCTCCTCCCCCGAGACAATTGAACACTGCTTCTTTTTTTATTCGAATTCATTTTTGTAATGTAGTTGGAGCCTGTGACCAACTCTACTCACTCCTCCCACCATGACGCGAAGGCTGGATCTTTCCTTGTGTTTCCAGATAGGAAACAGGGTAAAGGCCTAGAGGGGTACAAGTAATTTTCCTCAATGGGTAGAAGTATATATTTCGAATTCCCTTATCCAATATTAATGTCACAATATTGATTTATCGATCAGCATTCACATCAAGACTGAAAAACAGAAATAATCGTTCAGCGAGATTCACATTGTATCCATGTGCTACAATATACCGGGTGATTCTCCGAGGTGGCTCACCCCTATAGCTTTTTTATTATTGGAGAAGGGAAAACGAAATTTGGGGGTTGTGTATTATAGCTCAATTTTCATTTTATGACATATTCACTAGCTTTAACGTACTTCCGGTTTGACCGGAAATGACCCCAACTTATTTTTAAATGGAACATCTTTTATATTTTTACTTATTTGGATCGAGAATGAGATTCTAAATCCAACAACACCTCACTTGTCAATATTTGACAAATGAAATCATTTTAATTCCAATTTTCATTTTTCGATCTAGAAATCGCTCCATTTTTGATCAAGTAACATGGGAAAACTACGACTTTGAGGTTTATGACTTCACAGTCGTTTTGAGAATAATTCAAAAGTAGCAAATATGATTTTTTTCCGTTAACTTGATTTGTTCAAATGGAAATGTGATACCACCCACTTTCACTTCATTTTCTCTATTTTTCTGATTAATTGCAAGAAAGTCCATTGAGGTCCCTGAATTTTCAAAATGCCCCCCCCCCCTTGATCACGGCCAAGTTCAACTTTTTCAATTGTTGCGCGCATCACATTGATTAGCTGTTCCTCAGTGATGTGCTGGAATGTCACCCTTACTTGATGCTTTAGTTCTTCACGTGTAGCTGATATTGTATTGTGAACCTGATTTTCAATTGTTCCTCAGAGAAAAAAATCTAGCGGAATAAGATCCAGTGATCTAGAATATGGAAAAAAAATAATACATTATGTAAAAATATGACAACTTAAGAATGTACCTCGCAGGCCACTGAATAGGTCCATCAGTGCCGATCCACCCCCATCAATCTTTTCTCTAGTTAGTCAAAAACCTATTGCAATGAGTCAATCTTCGGTTGTGAGCGTTATCGTAAAAATGTTGGTGTAGTTGGTACTTGAATGATTGAGAATTATATTTGTGAAGAATTCTCCAAACGAACGAATAACTTGAATCACACTCAGAAACAATTTGGCGAATTGACGCCGTACAATTCATTTCAACATAGGCCAACACGTCTATTTTTTTTTATTCACTGACGATGAAGTTATTGGCATTTTCTTCTGGTTCATTTCGCATTTTTCTTCAGTTTTGGAAAATAATGCCGAGTGGGAAGACGAATAGGGAACCTCTGAGCATAAATTCGAACTACATCAGTTGCATTCTTTTTTGTTTCTACGTGAATTAGCAACTAGTCAATTTTCTTGTTCCTGGTTTAATTACCATATCAAATTATAAATTACACAACAAATACATTTTTAAAAGTGAGCATATTATTAGCCTATTTGTTCAGGTTGTCCTAGCAACAGCTTCAATTGTTTGTCACAGATAGCTAGAATAACAGGACTTAGTGCATAAGTATACCGAATACGTATTATGTGTTATCAGGTATGATCGCTTCTTGCAATTATTCAGAAAAATAGTGAACATAAAGTGAATGTGTGTGGTATCGAATTATATAAGAACATGACCTTTCACAAAAAGCGGACGAGCCACCCCTTTCCATTTGAAAAAATCAAGTTGACTTAAAAAATTCATATTTGCAACTTTTGAATGATTCTTAAAACGACTGTCATAAGCCTCAAAGTCATAGTTTTCCCATGTTACTTGATCAACAATGAAGTGATTTACACGATTCATGGCATTCTAGATCGCAAAATAAAAATTGGAATAAAAATGTTTTCATTTGTCAAATATTGACGAGTCAGGTTGTATTTTGAATGTCGTTCTCGATCGAAATAAGTAAAAATATATAGGATGTCCCATTTAAAAATCGAAAGTTGGGGTCATTTCCAGTCAAGCCGGAAGTACGGCAAATCGAATGAATATGACAAAAAAGGTAAATTGAACTATATTACACAACCCCCATGAAACTCTCAGAAGTCATCGTGAAATCTGTTCGACCTAGAGTCTTGGTTTTGTTACTTTCTACACTTAATCAGGAGCAGCGTTGTTATTCGCGATGCCATCAAGTATGAAACGTAGTAGAGTTGTACTTCACTGGTAAAGACATTCTCGACTGAAAAAGGTTTAACCCATTAGATGAACGAATTTCAAATTTTTCAAAAGAACTTCAGTTAATCTAATAGAGAGAGTTCGTGGAATCATGATCAGTGCTTCGATGATTTGCGATGAGTTGAAAATAACTACAAAGAAAATAACTTTTTTTTTTATTCAATGGATCTCCTCAGTGAACACTTGACGAATGGGATTGAATCATTGCATTTCCTCATATTTGTAAAGAAAGTATTGTAGGAGTCCACAGTAAAATTCGCAACTAGGAATTGAAAATACAAAACTTATATACATTTGAAAAATACAGGACATATTACAATACAAGGTAAAATAATTCAACTGACTTTAAAATGACTCATTAAAATATTTCTTGATGGACCAGCAGCTTTCTTTTCCCAACAATCCTACTCTGTAACCACTTCAGTGAACCAGACGAGTGATTATATAACACTTTTGATTTTCTCGTGGCGTAGGTATACACCGCGGGCATATCTGACAGACGACAGTAAATGACAGTTGTCAATCCAGCCTGCTGGACATACAAACCTGATTTACCTATGCTGAGTGTGTGTTTATGTCATATTTTAAAATCTTTTTTCTCAATAATGGCTCAATTTTGTGCGATTGTGAAAGTAATAGCGGCAGACATAATGTTTCATTCCATCGATTCCCTTCTATTTCCGACAATAGAAACAAGATCAATCCTCTTGCTGGAAAGAGATGTGAATTGTGGATTC
>JAVJAQ010005388.1:0-10010 GCA_032362365.1 Zygogramma bicolorata | reverse complement strand
ATATATATATATATATATATATATATATATATATATATATATATATATATATATAAGGTAATCGCACCATTAATTGACCCATACCCAATAAGTGACCACTCTTCGAAATTATGAATAAATCAAGGATGTGGTAATGACTTCTGTGCTTTTGATAGGTCAAACACTTGAGCTAACCTTTCAGGAAACCATACCTTGATATTTCGAACTGTTTCTAATGAAGTCCGTCACTTGTCAACATTTTTTGTTTGGTGTGATTTGGACTAGCTGTCATTCTTGAGAATTCTTAAGAAATTGGACAAGAATGTTGGTTTATTTGTGAATGTGCTATTGGTGAAAATTTGTCAAAGTAAGTCTTTTTATGTACTCATATTATAATTTACAGTCGTAGTTAGTGTATTATATAGTTATATACAAGGTTAATTGATATTTATATTTTTTGTTGTTATGGTCAGATATTGGTACAGCATAATTAGTCCTGCACTAATATGTGACCAACGGGTCACCTATTGGATCTCATAGAGTATCGTGAAATAAAGTTACCATATATTTTTTCTTATAATCATGAAACTGGCAAAGCTAGTGTTGAAAACTAGGTGTAATATATGCTTATTTTCCAATAAGTGACCATGGTCAGTTGATGGTACAGTACACACGGTCAGGTATTGGATAGTAACATAATTGAATATTTTTCGGTTTCTTCAGATGCCGCAAACTACAATGCGATATACCACAGACTCAATGAATCAGGCTTTACAAGCTGTAAACAATGGTGTTCCGGTCAGGACAGCAGCCAAGCAATTTGGCGTACCAAAAACAACCCTCTTATACAAATCGAGAGGCGATCTTCCTCTAGTATGTCGTAAGGGACCACCAACCAATTTATCTCAAGAAGAAGAAAATGCTTTGGTGAAATGGTTACTTTATATTGGTGATAGAGGGTTTCCCGCTACCAAAACTCAACTCATGGAATCAGTTGAGATGCTTATGAGAACCACAAAGAAGACAAATTCATTTCAAAATAACAGACCAGGACGTAAATGGTACAAATGTTTTATGAAACGACACCCAATCATTGCAGAAAGAATTTCTCAAAATTTAACTGCATCCAGGGCATCTGTTACTGAAGAAAAGATTCGCTCTTGGTTTTCAGAAATATTGCAGTATATTAACACTGAGGGATTAACTGAAGTATTTCAGGATCCTACAAGAGTATATAATGCAGATGAGACCGCTTTTTTTTTGTCCCCCAAGGGCGAAAAAGTTCTGATTCGAAAGGGAGAGAAAACTGTGTACAATCATATTAATAATGATGAAAAAGAAAATCTTACAACTCTGATAAATGTCAATGCTGCAGGGATGATTGTTCCACCAATGGTGGTCTTTAAGTATGAAAGAATACCACCTGTCATAGCGAGTTTAATGCCACAAACGTTTGGCATTGCAAAAAGTGAGTCAGGATGGATGACAGGACCCACCTTTTTCGAGTACATTTCAAACATATTCTATCCCTGGCTAGTGAAAAATGACATACCTTTTCCTGTCATTTTATTTGTAGATGGCCACAGAAGCCACCTTACCCTAGCTCTAAGTAATTTTTGTTCTGAAAAGAAAATTGTTCTCATTGCATTATACCCAAACGCAACACATATATTACAACCGCTAGATGTAGCTGTATTCAGGCCCTTGAAGTTTGGCTGGAAAGAGGAAGTCAAAAGCTGGAAAATTGAGAATAATGGTGCCAAATTCAAAAGAGAACATTTTGGGATAGTGTTGAAAGCGGCAGTTGAAAGATATATCAATGTTGAAACAATCGCAAATGGATTCAGATCCACAGGTTTATTTCCATTAAATCCTGATGCAATCAAGTACAATAAATATTTCAAGGGTCAAGAAGTTGACAATAAAACTGAAGATAATGACCAAGACAAGCAATTGAAAAAAAATTTTTTGAGATATTTCGAGAGTAAAATAAATTCAGATACTCTGAACACTTTCAAAACGAGTTCAATAACATGGACTGGCAAAAATGAAGATGAATCACTCTTTAGAGTTTGGCAAAAAATATCCAATGAGGTAAAAAGTCTTGATAGAACAAGGCTAGAAGATGAGAATGGCAAAAAAGCCACTGATGTAAATAATATCCAACACGCGGATGGGGATGGTTCAGCAACACACAAGGCAGCACCAATAACGGATGATGAAGATCAGCAGACCAATACAACACCAATTACTAATGATGAAGATCAGCAAACCAACGCCGTAACAATTATTGATGATGAAGATCAGCAGACCAATACAGCACCAAATATTGATAATGAAGGTCAACAGACCAATGCAGCACCAATTATTGATGGTGATGGACAGCAAACCAACCCAGCAACAATTATTATTGATGATGAAGTTCAACAGACCAATGCAGCACCAAATACTGATAATGAAGCTCAGCACACCAACACAGCATTAATCACTGATTTGCAAAGGCCAAGCTCTTCAATTCCTTTTAACATACCTTCACCTTTTAAAAAGTGTTTGTTCTGGCCTGAGCCTGCAAAAAGCTCAAAACCAAAAAGATCCAAAGAAAAAATACCCTACGTGGCCTCTTCAGAACAGTGGCAGGCTTACCATATTAAAAAACAACAGATTAAAGATCAGAAAGAGAAAGAAAAAGAAGAAAGGAAGCGTAAAAGAGAAGAAAAGAAAAATATGAAATTACCTGAACCAAAAATTAGAAGAGTAAAAAAGAAAGTATTTGATGAAGACACATCGTCTAATTCTTCTCTAGAAATGAATTTGGAGAGTGAGGGTGAAGGAGATGATTGGGGACATGTAAGTGAAGATGAAGGGGATAATAACGACGTATACAAAATTGGACATCACGTCATTGTCAAATATGATGATAGTTTTTATCCAGGAATAGTAATAGATAAAAATATTTCCAAATATTTGATATCAGTTATGGTATCAAGTAGCATAAATAACTGGAGGTGGCCTGTCAATAAAGATGAAATTTGGTACGATGAAGAGGAAATCATTCAAATAATTCCAGAACCAATTGCTTTAAATAAAAGAGGAATTTATAAAGTTCCACAACTGGAGAAGTATAGTGCTTACTACATTCCATGATGTAATGAACACTATAAAATGAAATAAAACTGTTCATTTTAATAGTCTTTTATTAAGAATTGGACACATATTGGTGCAGAAGGGGGTCACTTATTGGATCATATATAAATTAGGGCGGTCAGCTATTGGGTATTCTGACCTTCAAATTCAAATAACTAATTTCATTCGAAAATTAATTATGTAGGTTGTTTTTTCATAAATTCATTGGAACTATTCAAATAGTGTATTGCAATAACGGAAACCAAAATTACTTTCCCACTAAACAAGGGTTTATATAGCCAAAAAAGCAAAAAAACCTGATAAGATGGTCAGTTATTGGTGCATTTACCTTATATATATATATATATATATATATATATATATATATATATATATATATATATATATATATATATATATATATATATACTTGACATGATGATGGCTGAATGATTATCTGCCTCGATTAAACATGGGCACGGTATTGGCAAGTTTCCATCGTTCGGTAAACAACCGCTTATCTGGGGATCTATTGATTATGTTAGGATCGGGGTGTGATACAATAGTTGATCTGGAGCATTGTAGCAGAGTGTGATAATGAAGCTGAATTAACGAAACATAATTGTTCGAATAAATTAGACCGAATATTTCCATCGTATGTTAAAAATCCCACATGAAGCGGGACATTTTCGATCAATTACAGTGAATATTTCCATCGTATGTTAAAGATCCCATATGAAGCGGGACATTTTCGATCAATTCCTGGCGGGACATTTTCGGGCTGGTAAATACCCGGTAGGTATCGAAAAATACCCGCTCGGTCCGTGTATCTATAGTAACGATTGTTAAAATGTACATTTGTCATCTTGACAGGCATAAATACTGAATTTTAAACGTCGTTGTTTTAACTCCGGAAATATTCTACCGACTTACACTCGTGTATCAAAATAAACCTGATAATTTTCCATTCAAGCATGTTGTCAGTAGAAAAACTGCATTCGGTTATTTCCATATTTTGCTAAAAGAGCCCTTCTCCTTCGGAGTCGGGCTCTTTCGACAAAATATGAAAATAAACTCATGCAGTTTTTTAGACAACATGCTTTCATGGAAAATTATCGGTAATTTTGAAGCACTCGCGTAATTACTCCCGGCGGGACATTTTCGGGCTGGTGAATACCCTGTAGGTATCGAAGAATACCCGCTCGGTCCGTGTATCTATAGTAACGATTGTTAAAATGTACATTTGTCATCTTGACAGGCATAAATACTGAATTTTAAACGTCGTAGTTTTAACTCCGGAAATATTCTACCGAATCACACTCGTGCATCAAAATAAACCTGATAATTTTCCATTCAAGCATGTTGTCAGTAAAAAAACTAGATGAGTTTATTTTCATATTTTGCTAAAAGAGCCCTTCTCCTTCGGAGTCGGGCTCTTATGACAAAATATGAAAATGAACTCATGTAGTTTTTAGACAACATGCTTTCATGGAAAATTATAGGTAATTTTGAAGCACTTGTGTAATTACTCCCGAAAACTTGCCAATACTTTTTGCTCTTCATTTCCTATACGTTGGAATACTTCGAAAGGTAGCGTATCCTGTTGTACTAACCTGTCTTATTGTTAAGGGTCACAATTGGTTAGAGACATGTTGAATTATTGGTGGTGAAATGATAAACCAAAATCCCATGGACTACGTTTTTTCAAAACTTGGAGTTAGTGTCGTTGACAAGGAAACGGGTTAGTTGTACAATGTTGGTGGTCTGGAACTCCAAGTGCGGTGGAAGTAAATTTAATATTTTAGATGTGAAGAAAATTCTCGAATACAATTCAGTTTTCAATGAGTCGATAAAAGTTATCCTATTCTTGTTTCTACCTATAAGTTTGCCAGTGAGCTTTTGTTGAGTTGAATCGCATGTGCTTGGATGTGATTTGAAGTATTTCATCTCTTCGGCTCATCTGGTAAAGAACGTGATATTAAAAGCTACGTGGCAGATAAGAACTTGAGTTTCAAATGACTGTCTGGAATCTCATGGGCACGTTTCAGCGCATGCAAAGAACAACTATTCATTATAAAAATCTAACAACTACTGGGTGACAACACTGTTTATTTTCAGTAAAATTATTGTTAAGATGGGCTAGTTCGATCCTCTTGTGTCGATGGAATATTAGGAGGCAACAGTTCCTTGTTGAGAAAATTCATCGATGGAAAACTTTGTTAGATAGTTGTGACCGAATTAAAAATTCTCACACAGATACACATTACTCAACTCTCACTCTTTATCTCTGCTCAGAATGGGCATTTTGTTATTTTTGTGTTATATCCTTGTTACTTAACCAAACCCAAAATTTGTTCAGTAAATTTTCGATTAAAATGAATGGTGAGAAATTTCTCCCATCGGGAAATTTTTCTTTCGTTAAAGGATTTTTGTTTTAATTATCTGATTAACTGAATTTTCTGCGTAGATTGCAATTGATTCAATGGCTTGAAATACCAATTATGATAAATATGATATAAAAATTCTCAGAATATTTATGTTGAGAGTGAGTTCAAATCACAAAATCAATTGATAATCAATCCTTGATTGAACCATCACTCAACTCTTTCGAAAGTTGTACACAATTCTGGGAACTGCAATTTCTTACCACGAAATTTCAAAGCGTATTAACATCCACGCACATCGTGAAACTAATAGTTAGTAATGAATTGTTAGGTGCTGCCGGGCTTCTGAGCCGTGGGCAACAGGTTTTAAGGCCTGACGTTTCGTCTGCATCTGCGGCAGACATTTTCAAAGGCGATGCGGCAATGGTCGAAGTATCCTTCTCTGCTGCGAGGCTTTGATCTGATGTGGTTCAGATGATGAGTCACTCTTTATCGAATCTGGGTTCGGACGGTCGATTGATCCTAATTGATTATTCGAAAGCGTTTTTTCTCTCATTGGGAGGGTTCGTGCATTTTGAACTGCTGGCATCCATGTTCTGTGAATGATCAGGCTCTCTTCTTTGCGGTTGAAGTTGTTCTTATGTTTATGACATGGATGCCAGCAGTTCAAAATGCACGAACCCTCCCAATGAGAGAAAAAACGCTTTCGAATAATCAATTAGGATCAATCGACCGTCCGAACCCAGATTCGATAAAGAGTGACTCATCATCTGAACCACATCAGATCAAAGCCTCGCAGCAGAGAAGGATACTTCGACCATTGCCGCATCGCCTTTGAAAATGTCTGCCGCAGATGCAGACGAAACGTCAGGCCTTAAAACCTGTTGCCCACGGCTCAGAAGCCCGGAAGCACCTAACAATTCATTAGTTGCCGGCCGTGAAAGTCTTCAATCTTTGATAATAGTTAGTAAATTTCATGAAACTCATGATAGGACGATTTGAATCATTTCAGTGTAACAAATGAACGATATCCAGCAAATTTAATTCGTCTAAATAGTCACAGCTTCTCAAGGTGATTTTTTTAAGGGCTATCTCTTGCACCATAATAAAAAGTAGATTGAATGCTACCAAATCCATTTCTGAAAGATCTTTGACGGTACCTAGATTACTAAGTCCGCCATACAACAGCTCATTTGATGCAGGAACATAGGAACCGGAGTGCTGATTTTTTATTAATAAATTGCTTTTAGAAAGGGACGTGGACCTTCCAGTGTCTGAATAGGGTCAGGACTACAAGATCGATTACTTTCCCTAGAGATGTCGTCAAAAAGGGACTTTGGCCGTCGTAATCAAATAAGAAACGTATTATCTAAAATTGTATTTGTTCACCACAAAGGGCCTTTGACGTCTAGAATCAAGCCTCCATAGTTACTAATACTATTCTCATATGATGAGGGGAGGACAAAATTTCGTGTGTGTACATATATCATCTACATATCTGAGAAAATTATAAGGGTTACCGCGTCGATTCTATTGAACTGGCTTATAAACAGGGTGAAGATATAAATTATCGTGAATGAAAAATTACCTTATTGTTAATAGACATTCACTTTTCTCTTTGTCAGCATGATAATAACATAAACGAAACATTTCAATAAACACTCAAATTTCACTCACCAACCAAGTTTATGGCAGATATTGAAAATTGCTAACAACTTACGTCGTGGTCAAAATTGTAGCCGCTTGTAGACCGATTCAAATACTTAATGTTTCCCGAACTCGAATGAAGACGGCGTGCGAATAAGTTTTATTAAACTCAATTTGTTTTTTGTGGTTGAGACGAAACCGTTGTATGAACACTCGAACGAATAAATCGCCGTCGAGAAATTTTTTTTGGTCAATTATTCAAAAAACATTGTTGATTCATATTTCTTCTCCGGTCTGCGTTTCCATAAGTAACGACATAAAAATTTAAACAATTGACCTTTCAAACTTTTGACTTCCTGGAGCCCTTATATATACATAACAATATCACGTGATAGAAGTTTATAAGAGTTTATCATTTTGTTCATTACAATTCTTTCCAACTAAATACATATAAAATATCCAAAACATATTGCTAAAAACATTTTTTTCACTATTGTTTTATTATGGCAGTTTTTACATCTAACAATGGCAATAATTAATAGTGGTCACAATTTTTTATATCTTTTATATGAAGAAATAGAAAAATTTTATATTTCAACATTTTTCTCTCACCATATGTTTTTAGCAACAATTTTGGTTATTTCATTTTTCTTTAGTCATAAAAAATATGAAACAGAATAATAAACTTTATTGAATTCCATCATCATGTTCCATCATCATGTCAAGTATATATATATATATATATATATATATACATATTATATATATATATATATATATATATATATATATATTTGATCGGCTAGGCTTCCGCGGTTAGAAATGTGCTGGCTGGAACTTCCGGTTGATCCGCGTCTGGAATGATTTACTTGTCTACGTTTCGGCTCCCATTTCGGAGCCATTTTCAAGACTTAGTGACCTTGCGTCTAGGTCTGAGTTTTCTTACTAGCTGGCTATCATCACTGGAGATCGGAGGATTGAAGGTTGGTGGGATTTAAGGGTTCATTAGTAATTATGGCGGGATCAGGGATCGGACGGTCGATGGGAGGTTCGAACGGATTAGTTCCCAAGTCGGAGTAAATAGAAGTATGTCGGACCAAGAGTGGTTTCCAGGTATTGGGGAGTCTTTGAGAATCGTCGCGTTTATTGAGGCAGTTGGGACGTTTTTCGATTTCAATGGCTTCACGGGTAACTCTGGTTTGGAGGGTTTTGGCTGTGGCAATGGTTTTGGTGTTCTTGAAATCTATTTTGTGGCCTGTTTCTAAATGATGTTGGAATAATGCTGAGTTTGTGTCAGAATTACGGACTGCTAGTTCGTGTTCATATGCTCTACAGGACACTCGTCGGTTGGTCTGGCCGATGTATGTTCTGGGACAGTTAGAGCATGGGATTTCATATATTCCTTGCTCTAACTGTCCCAGAACATACATCGGCCAGACCAACCGACGAGTGTCCTGTAGAGCATATGAACACGAACTAGCAGTCCGTAATTCTGACACAAACTCAGCATTATTCCAACATCATTTAGAAACAGGCCACAAAATAGATTTCAAGAACACCAAAACCATTGCCACAGCCAAAACCCTCCAAACCAGAGTTACCCGTGAAGCCATTGAAATCGAAAAACGTCCCAACTGCCTCAATAAACGCGACGATTCTCAAAGACTCCCCAATACCTGGAAACCACTCTTGGTCCGACATACTTCTATTTACTCCGACTTGGGAACTAATCCGTTCGAACCTCCCATCGACCGTCCGATCCCTGATCCCGCCATAATTACTAATGAACCCTTAAATCCCACCAACCTTCAATCCTCGATCTCCAGTGATGATAGCCAGCTAGTAAGAAAACTCAGACCTAGACGCAAGGTCACTAAGTCTTGAAAATGGCTCCGAAATGGGAGCCGAAACGTAGACAAGTAAATCATTCCAGACGCGGATCAACCGGAAGTTCCAGCCAGCACATTTCTAACCGCGGAAGCCTAGCCGATCAAATATATATATACTTGACATGATGATGGAACATGATGATGGAATTCAATAAAGTTTATTATTCTGTTTCATATTTTTTATGACTAAAGAAAAATGAAATAACCAAAATTGTTGCTAAAAACATATGGTGAGAGAAAAATGTTGAAATATTAAAATTTTTCTATTTCTTCATATAAAAGATATAAAAAATTGTGACCACTATTAATTATTGCCATTGTTAGATGTAAAAACTGCCATAATAAAACAATAGTGAAAAAAATGTTTTTAGCAATATGTTTTGGATATTTTATATGTATTTAGTTGGAAAGAATTGTAATGAACAAAATGATAAACTCTTATAAACTTCTATCACGTGATATTGTTATGTATATATAAGGGCTCCAGGAAGTCAAAAGTTTGAAAAGTCAATTGTTTAAATTTTTATGTCGTTACTTATGGAAACGCAGACCGGAGAAGAAATATGAATCAACAATGTTTTTTGAATAATTGACCAAAAAAAATTTCTCGACGGCGATTTATTCGTTCGAGTGTTCATACAACGGTTTCGTCTCAACCACAAAAAACAAATTGAGTTTAATAAAACTTATTCGCACGCCGTCTTCATTCGAGTTCGGGAAACATTAAGTATTTGAATCGGTCTACAAGCGGCTACAATTTTGACCACGACGTAAGTTGTTAGCAATTTTCAATATCTGCCATAAACTTGGTTGGTGAGTGAAATTTGAGTGTTTATTGAAATGTTTCGTTTATGTTATTATCATGCTGACAAAGAGAAAAGTGAATGTCTATTAACAATAAGGTAATTTTTCATTCACGATAATTTATATCTTCACCCTGTTTATAAGCCAGTTCAATAGAATCGACGCGGTAACCCTTATAATTTTC
>JAVJAQ010005386.1:0-139875 GCA_032362365.1 Zygogramma bicolorata | reverse complement strand
TTGCGCTTCTGTGTAGATAGGGTGTTCTGTGTCCATGATGCCCACTATTGGTAGTGTTGTTCTATTTTCCAAAGTATCGTCCTCTCTCAGCTTCTCTTTGATGATCTCGAGTGCCTCTTTGACGTTGGAATTGTTGGTTGATATGGAAATGTATATTCATATTAGTTTGACAACTTATGACATTTTCTGATAGTTTTTCTGACAGTGAAGCGGCTTAGAAGTACTTACTCCTGCCTAGTCAGAAAAGTTATACTTTGCTGATTGGTATGTCTGCAAAATTAATATTTGTTGATCAGAGAAAAAATCATTTACCTATTTTAATTTCATTTAATGTACATACTCAACATTACATATTTCTGTTGACTTTTTCTATTAATATTATGTATATTATTTTTTCATTCACATAATTCCTGTCATTTGTGTATACTATGCAAATTAAATTATAGTTAGAAAAATGTGTTGTTTTCTAACTGAAGCAGGTGAAAATCTAAAAAATCAATCCACTTCAATATTACTTTTTATTCAATAGTTTCAACCACCAAGCGTCTTGAGGCAATAATGATGCTCAGTAATTAACTAGATAAATGCTTATTTGACATTATAAATCACACATAATAAATTGTCATTACAAAATTACAAGGAACGAAATTAAAAATATTTGATTAGTATAAAGTTACCATATTAGAATGACACTATGTTAAAATAGTGTATTGTTTGAGGAGTAAAGAATGATAGTGATCACGAGTATGAAGTGTTCAGCATGAGCCATAGGCAAATACTGAAAATCATATGAGTGGGAAATTAGCATTCCAGTTTCAGACTATCTTTTTTTCAATGGCAATAACAGATAATAATAATAGCGAATTAATTAAATAACATGACATAAAATTTAAATTTATATACAATAAGTAGAGCTGCCATTGTTTGAAATTTGACATTCCATAGGAGAACTGATTTATTGCATAATAATAACTACAACTCTAACACAACAATGTCGTTGTTTTTTCAGATAAGGTAATGGCATTGAATACATACAAATGTACCTCATGGACCTATCAAGAACAGTTGAGATAGAGCAGTTTTGTGTTATAGCCGTAGAAAATGGTACATTGAAAAAAAAATTTATGAAACACATCTATGATTAGAAACCTATGTGCTCAACCTATTTCAATTAAAATAGGGATTTTTTCAATCCATGGGGATAACAGAAGGGCATAAATTGAGAAAGGCACCACATACAACCAAAATCTTATCTAAAACACTTAAATCATCGCTAGATGCAGATAACATGCTGATAGGAATGGGACCTTGACAGATTTTGAATTTCCTCTTTAGCAGGCCGATTATTCGCTCCACATGAATTCTCACATTAGCAATCTCACAGGTGCTTTCTATATCAGCAGGATCAAGTTGACTTTTTCCTTTTGTAAAGGCAGGTATTTCCAGGTGTCCTCTTAGAGTTTCAACAGAGTCTCTCATCAAAAATCCTCTATCAGCTAAAATTAAATCACCAGGCACAATTAAATTTAGGAACCCACAGTTTTCTGTCAAAAACTTGTCACTGGTTCGGCCACCCCAACCTTCTGAGATATATGATACTGTTCCTTGTGGAGTAATTCCAATTAAAAACTTAACAGTTTCATGGTGCTTGTAATTAGACCAACAACGAGCAGC
The DNA here is from genome assembly GCA_032362365.1 of Zygogramma bicolorata. Classification (NCBI taxonomy): domain Eukaryota; kingdom Metazoa; phylum Arthropoda; class Insecta; order Coleoptera; family Chrysomelidae; genus Zygogramma; species Zygogramma bicolorata. The sequence goes on along the minus strand of JAVJAQ010005386.1, from coordinate 138,201 downwards.
ATTCAACATACCTGATGGTGTTTCTGTATATATTTCAAAGCAATCAATTATTACTGCTACACGATCACCAAAGTTTTCTTTAAAGCAGGCAGGCATATTTTTTTTCAATATCTCTCTATCTGGCCAAAATATGAGTTTTTTGTACCTAGCATAGAGTACATCAATACACCTGTAAAATGATTCTGATGCAGTTGATGGAGCTATAGCAAATCGGTAAGACAAATACTCGAATGGCAAGTTGAGACGCAACTTGATTAAAGTCAAAATAAACTGTTTGAATGGAGACAGAACATTTTCAGTTGATAAGTAGGGAGCCACACTATTGAATACTAGAAACAGCATCTCAGCTTTTGGGAAACCAGTGAAGTACAATGTTTTTGAATCGTTCTTAAATGACTCCTCTGTTAAATCTGAAGCTTTCAATTTGTGTTCCAAACCATATATCTTTTGATTAGCAAAATCGCGATCTCCAAAGAGTTTTTTCAAGTGGTCTATAGTCAAATCAGTTTGAATGTTAGCAGTCCTTCCAATGGCTTCTGTGGATGGACCTGCTGTTGGTTCTCTAGGTAATGTAGTATTCTCAGCATCACCTCCCTCATCCTAAAATAATGAAGATTTTAATTGGGTTTTACTTTTTCAAATAACTTCAATACTGACTTCTTTCAGACGTTTTGTTTGACGTTTCACCAATCTACCATGCCTTTTTACACTTTGATCATCCTGTGTTTTGATGCTCACGTATCCCATGTTCACAGAAGGGACCCAATCAGGGCTATCTCTATCTTCCAGTCTGGCTGGTTCTCCTAAAAAGTTTAACAGAAAACGATCAGTTTAACACCATAGACTATAAATTGAAACATTTTGGATCATAATTTTGTTGTTTTGAATGTAATAATATTATTCCCCTACCTGATACAAAATGATCAGCACATATTCGGGCATGTTCGAGGAATGTATCGCTCAAATCGCCCCGTTTCAGAGCATTAATCCACCGATCTCGACGTTCTTTTGATAAGGCGTTAAGCATTTTACCTCTGTTTTTTAAGGCTTTTGGGATTCTAAAATAAGGACTTTGATCCCTTTCTGCCCTTTTAGAACACCCCACAACAGAACAAAATGCCGGCATTTCAAATTATTCTCACTTCAAAATAGATATTTTCTATTGTTTACAATGGCCCGAACGGTTTGTGTGCCCTGCCCTACAGCTACAGGCAAATTGGCGGACCTGTCGTGACGTCACCTCGAGATCACCTTGTTCTTTTTCTTCTTCCCATTTATTGACTCTGGTCCCTGTTGATGCAATATGCCAGCTCGAAAAGGGGGTCACAACATGGTCACAACGTCTGTAACCGTGGATATTTGAAAATGATCGAGCGAGTATCTTGTTTTGTCGCGGTTGAATTACGCTGACTGTATTTATGCACCTGCTATAGTTATGTCTGATAGTCGTCGCATTCAAAAGGTACAGAATTCATGTGTACGACTGATATGTGGCCTAAAAAGGCAGGACCACATTACGCAATCGCTCTTGGAACTCGGATGGTTACCAATGGAAAAACTAAGGATACTGCATTGTTGTGTTCCTTTATCATAAAATATTAACCTCAAAGCAACTCCTTTATCTTTATAATAAAGTTCAGGTACGAAATTCATAATGTTGATGTCCGTCACAAAAGTAATTTATCTATACCGCTGCACGTCACCTCGCTGTTCAAATCCTCTTTCTCGTATAATGTTTCATTTTATTATAACTCTATCCCTCCAGAAATAAAACAATATTCCATTAAATCTTTTAAGAAACAAGTTATGCTCTCATTGATGAATGGAACGATGCCACTTCCTCTAATATAGTATGGCTGTAGTTATAAAAAAATAATAATAATATGATATATAAGTAACTAACCAATCTATAATTATTATTTTATTTGTTGTCATTGTTGTTATTATTATCTTCTCAGAATTATTATATTATTTTCTTCACAAATGGATTTATTTGGGAAGAACTAAAACAGTATTTGGTTTCACTCCTACCTGGGTGTAAAATTCGTTGAATTTTGTGAATTTTGTTAAGCTCTGCCTAATCTTGTGTCATTGGTTGAGTGGAAGAGCGCTGCTTCTCAACTCTGAGTTGAAGAAGTGCGAACTCTGCCTTTTGTGATGAGATTTGTATTGTTTACTTATAACTATATGTTTATATTCAAAATTAGTTTTTCTGTATAAATTACGATCTGTCACAATAAAAAAATTTATTATTATTTTTATCTCCGTGGTATTTTTCTCTCTTGGTTGTGCTAGGTGATAGTACCGATTTTGAACAATTCATCTTCATAAAGACTGCTATGACTTTCAGCTTCACAAGGTCATTCTTTCATAGATGAATACAAGAATTCCACCTGCACGGGGACTCTGATAAATAGAAACGTATATTAGAATCGAAATGTGACGTCAAATTAATGACGTCAAATTCGACATCTCGGCAATGTAAGTATAGGACCGAGATTTCGAATTTGACGTCACATTTCGATTCTAATATACTTTTCTAATTATCAGAGTCTGGCAGCTGCTCTTCAGAGATAAATCAATATCTTTGCTGTCCCTTCCCATATAGCACAGGACATCTTAAAGATATCTTATTTTCGTCCAAATAATGTCGTAATGTCTTAAGACGTTTGAAAGATATCCTTAAGATATCTTATTTATCTCATCTTTGGGATATCTTATATAATGCATCTTTGAGATATCTTGAAAATATACTTCATCAGACCAAATAATGTCGTGATGTTTTGAGACGTTTGAAAGATATCCTTGAGATATCTTATTTATCACATCTTTGAGGTATCTTATATAATGCATCTTTGAGATATCTTAAAAATATACTTCATCAGACCAAATAATGTCGTGATGTTTTGAGACTTTTGAAAGATATCCTTGAGATATCTTATTTATCTCATCTTTGAGATATCTTGAAAATATACTTCTTCAGACCAAAAAATGTCATGATGTTTTAGGACGTCTGAAAGATATCTGTAAGATATCTTATTTATCTCATCTTTGAGATATGTTATATAATTCATCTTTGAGGTAGCTTATATAAATTTACTTCTTCAAAATGTATATCATATTTATGTTTGAATGGAAAAGACGATAAGATTATCTATTTACTAATGTTCGAATGGGAAAAGACAATCAGATGAACTTGTGCCATTTAAAAATTCGAACCAGAGGCAGTAATTTCGCGCTCGATGATTGGCTGAAGCAGTGCCACTTACCATCTCAAGACGGGGCGCCGCTGATTCTGGAACGTAACCTATAACTTATAATAAAACCTAACCTCATTTGTCTTGCCGTGCTTGGTGTTGTTCATAGACATATATGTCTATGGTGTTGTTTAAGTTTGTTTATTATCTGTTTTGTGGAGTGTAGTTTTGTGAGTATACAGTTTAAAATGAAAAGAAGTGGTTTGCAGAAATTCTATATGCAGGCTAAAAGAGCCATGCAGCTTAACCCAAGTGAAACTAATGAAAGCAACAGTGAATCTAGTTACGATTCTCGAAATGTGAACGTTGCTATTTTACCTAGTGAAATGATCAATGACCATGATTCGGAGGAAAACTCGAAAACAACACTGGTAATTCGTGCCAAATTATTTTGTTTCGTTTGAAATAAATGTGTGATAAGATTATATGGTGTTTAAATTTTCAGTAAAATTGCTTTGAGTACCTGATTGCTGTTTCATTGAAAAATCCATTCATTTTTTCAATTCGATCAAAAAGATTACTTAATATCTCAATATCTTTCAGATTATATGAAGACAGCTTCAAGGTATTACGGAAAGATACCTTTAAGATGATTTGAAAAGACATATCTTCAAGATGTTATGGAAAGATACCTTTGAGATACTACGAAAAGACATCTTTAAGATGTTATGATAAGATATCTTCAAGATTTTATGGAAAGATATCTTTAAGATGCTATGAAAAGACATCTTTAAGATGTTGTGAAAAGATATCTTCAAAAGGTCTTATTTTGTAACATGAGTACATATTTAAGACGTCTTAAAGATGTATCAAAGATATTCATGTACATCTTTAAGATATCAGAAATGTCTTGGATAAGATGACTTCAAGATTCCTTCAAGATGTCTTTGTGCTATCTGGGTTGTAGCGTCGTCTGCAACATTAAGGTTTGTAGGAATCCAAAACCAATCTTCAATTTTGGTATTTTCTTGTATCTCCCCAATCCTATGACTCACGAAAGTTTTATAATTTCTTTCATCAGAGCGAATCCAATTCAATACGGTTTTAGAATTCGACCAGTAAAAAATTCTAGTGACTTCGAAGTCATGCTCATCTATGACGGTTTTGGCAAGACGACTAGCCATAACGGCGGCTTGAAGTTCAAGTCGTGGTATCGTCATGGGTTTCAAAGGAGCCACCTGTTTCCTCTTCTCTCTGGAATCTGAAATAGCTAACAGCTGCAAATGTTCGTTCACTAGAGTCACAGAAAACATGGAGTTGAATTTGAAAAGTTTTGTCATATCTCAAATTGTAACATCTCGGAACTTTGATACTTTTTATTTCGTTCAAATTCATAATCCATTTTTCCCATCTCCCACTCAGAAAATGAGGGATTTCATCGTCCCATGATATGCCACTTCGCCAAATTTCCTGCAATAAAATTTTTCCCCCAATTATAAAATTTCCTAATAGTCCTAAAGGATCGAAAAATGACATTGAAATTTTCAATAATTCTTATTTGGTTGGATTTCTGTTTCTTTTCAAAATGTCTCTATCTATTTTCTGGAAAGAAAGTGTAAGTCCCAAAGTGTCGTCATCTGTGATCCATTTCAGACATGGAATTCGTTGAAAATTTGGTGTTCCATCAGTAACATTTTTTTCTGCCATTCGAAGATGTTCTGGAATATTTTCCAATAGTGTTTTGGAATTGCTCGTCCAATTTCTCAAAGTAAATCCCCACCTTTTTTGTGAATGTTGATGACTTGATTGACCAGTGGCGTAAATAACGCCTTGGCAACCTTGGCGGCGCCAAGGGGCGCAGTGCAGGAGGGGGCGCAACAAAAGGCATTCAATAACAAAAAAATAATAATATCTTAAATGAATAAACCTGATGAATCTTATATAGATAGAGATAGAGGTACACAATTGACAACTGAAAAAAAATCAGGAGGAATGATTTACTCATTAAAGAAATTTAAGTAGTCTAAGTTCTAACTGATTATAAGTTGCGTTCGATTTGACGCCCGAATGCCCGAAACAATCCGGGCGCGTTCTCAATAACCTGAATCACCTCGTTGCATTTATTTTCAAAGTCGGGGCGAGTTCTGTTCCATTGTTTTCAATAGCATTGAGAGCTGGTAGTGATTACTTATTTTGAATTAATTTTAAACGAAAAATTTTTGGAGGAATTTACGTTTTTTGGCTTCCTGAAAAGTCAAATGAAATTTTTGAGGCTCCCAACTCGTTTCGGAGATACGGCCCCTCGAAGACAGGAAATCGGGGTTTCACGCCTTTGTTTGTTTCTCATTCAATTTCGCTCGAAATTCCTCCTTTCTATCAGCACAATATACACATTATATACCACCATACTTTATAACCGAATTATAAGCATTTCTCACTACAAAACTCTTTAATGTAAATCGTCATAGAAATTTTAGAGTTTTGTAGTGAAAAATGGAAAAATTCGTATAATTCGGTTGGAAAGTGATGAAGAAGTTGATATAGAATGTGTATATTTTGCTGATAGAAAGGAGGAATTTCGAGCGGAATTGGCTGAGAAACAAATATTGGCGTAAAACCCCGATTTACTGTCTTTGAGGGGCAGTATCTTCGAAACGAGTTGAGAGCCCCAAAAATTTCATTAGACTTTTTTGTTCAGGAGGCCAAAATACGTAAGTTCCACCAAAAATTTTTCATATTCGAGGCGTAGCCCGATTAACGGAATTTTACCATATATATATATATATATATATATATATATATATATATATATATATATATATATATATATATATATATATATATATCAAATATTATTTATGGGGTGGGGGGGGCGTATAGCCTATGTTTGCCAAGGGGCTTGGCTTACCTTAGTTACGCCACTGTGATTGACTAGAGAAAGTGCTTTTTCCTCTGTATCAACACTATCCAAGTAATCGTCCATGTAATGTTTTTTAATAATGGCATTGCAAGCATCTGGAAATTCTTCTTTGAATTCCATGGCATTTATATTTTTAACATATTGAGCAGAAAACGGAGACGAAATAGAGCCAAAAATCATAACGTTCATGACATATACATCAGGTTCAGCTAGACAATTTTCAGAGGGCCACAGAAACCGTTGTGAATTTTGATCTTCCCTTATTATTTGTATTCTATGAAACATATCCTTGATATCAGCTGTGAACGCAACTCTTTTTTGTCGGAATTTCCACAAGATCGTCACAAGTGAGTTGTACAGGTCCTCCCCTTCCAACAAATAGTCATTGAAAGCTCTACCCTCAGTTTTACAAGCAGCATCGAAAACCAGTCTAACTTTTCCCGGCTTGTTTGGATTAACTACGCCAGAATGAGGAAGATACCAAATTTTGTTGTTATCTGTTTTCAATTCTGCATGGCGTCAATTTTCTTGCGTACCCCTTCTCTAAGTATTCCGTTATTTTATGTTCGTGAAGTGTCGCAAAGTCTCTGTCTAGTTGTAATTTTCGATCTAAGTGTTGTAATCGTCGTAAAGCTGAAAGTTTGCTGTTTCCAGTAAGCAGATCATCATTTTTCTATAGAAGTCCTGTCTCCCATCTATCGCCAATTCTTCGAGTAGTTTTTTCCGATATTATTCGTGCTCGTTTCTCGTCCCTCGTTAAAATTTCTCTTTTCACTAACTTCACTCCGAAAGATTCTGTCGTAAAAAATGATTTGACTTGATCATGAAGCTCATTATTCACTCCATTCTCGCAACAAATGTGTAAAATGAAGTTTTCATCAATTCTACCTTCGAAAAGTTGTATATTTCCATGAACAACCCACCCCAATTTAGTATTAGATAATACAGGCGAGTTTTTGGGACCTTCAACTATTTCTCTACTGATAATCAATTCCCAATTATACTGCCCAATTAGTATTTTTGGTTGAACCGCATTCATTTCAGAAAATTTAATACCCCGAAGATGGGTCCATTTGGATCTTAAAGCTCCAGCATCGACAGATTCTATTGGTAGGTCAAGGTCTTTCATTGTATAAACATTGTCCAAATGGTAAAATATACCGTCGTCTCCTGAAATGTCAAAACTTGTCTAGATTCGAACTTGATTTGTCAGTCCATTTAATGTCTAGATTTTTTGAAACACCCTGTAGTCCCAAAGCGTCTGCTAAATCTTCATCCACTAACGTTAAAGTGGATGCCTCGTCAAATAAGGCATATGTTTCAACTTTATGTGTCTGTGATAAAACAGTTACCCGCGCAATTCTCAATAGAATCTCTCTATTGAAAATTCCCTTCATATATAGTATGTGCAATTATTTGAGTAGTTGGTGGTATGGTAATAACATTCTTGTTTGAACTTTCATTATGTAAAAGCGTATGGTGATATTTATTACACCCAGTGAAAGTACATCTTGATTTTTTCGAGGAATCATTCTACCTGTGTCCTTTTTATAAACCACAAAAACATACTAGATTTTTCTTGACTATATTCCATCTGTCACCCACTTTCTTTTCTTTGAATTTTTCGCACTTTTCAAGTTTATGACCTTCAGTAGAGCAAAAAATGCATTTAGGTTTATTATACTTCAATTTGTCTTTATCAATAGTTAAAATGGCATGTCTATTTTTATCTTTATTTTTATTCCCGTCTAAGGAAACTACCATATTCTTTGTCGATGATGAAGCATTAGCAAAACTAGCTGCTTCAGATTTTTGCCAGGCCCTCTCTTTGAACTTTTTTAAATTCACCCCACAATCACTTGTTGAAACCTTTTCTCCCCAAGCAAGCTGCATTGAGTATGGAAGTTTCTGTACTGAGTCATTTAATAGTCGAGGACAGTTCAAATAATTGCTCATATTGAGATTTTCCAATGTGGTTACCAGATTTGAAATTGTTTCAGCAAAGCGTATCAATGAATTGAAATCATTTGTTTTCACGTACGGCAGGTATTTTGTTTCATTTGCCAACGATCTAACGATCAAATCTGGTCTACCAAAGCGCCATTGAAGAATATTTATAATTTCACTCACCGAGCCTGCAGAAATTAGTAAACCCTCAACTGACCGTCTGGCATCCCCCTTTAGAGATCGATGCAACCTGCTCAAATTTTCCTCATTTGATAACTCTAATATCTAACTAAAAATCGCTTCAGATCGTCTTGAAAGCATGATCCGATTTCTGCACATTTTTTTTGTTCTATTTGTATATCCCCCTGTAGAGATGGCTCGACCTTGACACTTTCTAACCACTCAGTAACCTTAGACTTTCCTGTAACCTCAGACACTTGACTAAAGACTTCACTGCGTGAATCAGAGTTCAATGATGAGCATGCTTCTTCGTCAATCTTCGTTGTTTGTAGTTTCAGTCGATTTCTGACCATTTGCTTCTGATGTTCTAACTTGCGCATCTGCAACTCTTCTTCAGCTGCCAAAATCTGAGCTATTTCTCTCTCTGCTTCCACCTGGGCTTCAAGTTTTAATCTTCTAGCGACACAACTAGATATGGATGCGGCTGCACCCGACTTTTTGGATTTACTGCTCGCCCTGCCATCACTGGCTAGTGATTTGGTAGATCCATCATCAACATCGCCTCGGCGACTATAAGACGAATGTTCTGACGGTACTTTAGTTCGAGCAGCTTCCAGTTCTTTCTTTTTCTGCCTCGTCATAATATATACTGAATCCACAGAACTCATTCTGTACCCTAATAGCACAAGTATATTCCTAAAATGTTCCAAGGATGTCCACGTGCGACAACAAATATGTTCCGGGAATGTCGCAAAAAGCCGCGGAATATCCCGGGGACATTCCCGGAAAAGACGTTGTGGTCGAATTGTACATTCCAGAAATGTCTTACTGGGATATTTTCGGAACGTCCGTGGTTGTTCATAGACTATTCAGGGGCATCCCCGTGGCAGTGCGTAGGACCCTTAATTCCGAAGATGTTCCGGGAACATCCCATGGGCATGGGAACACTTATTAGCGTTCTACGGACATTCCTGGAATAACCGAGTGGCATATTTTCCCAAAACTAGATTGTGTCACCTGTTATAGTGTTTTTCAAGAAGCCAATACGTACCGAAATTAAATTTATACATTGAAAAGTCTCATGCATCTATACCATCTTCAAGTATATGATGTATATTTTGTATGCACATATAAATATATATATATATATATATATACATGTTTATATATATTTATGATGATGATTCCGGTTTATAAACGAAACTTAATTATGCAATCTGTTGTTTCAAAATAATATGTTCCTGGGATGATTCTGTGTGTCTGTTCCGGGAACATTTTCAGTGGAACGTTCCGGGTATATTCTATAAAGGGCCGGGATATCGCAACTCATATGGAGCATAAATTGGACGTTCCGGGAACAAAGTGTGCTATTAGGGTACGGCTGAAGGACCACTAATGTTTAGGACAACGGCAATCTCACCTAAAATAAGATATCCGGCTCGAAGGACCACTAATGTTTAGGACAACGGCAATCTTACCTAAAATAAGATATTCGGCTCGAATTGACCATGATATAGTTGTTGTTGATAAAAGACGTCAAAAAATAAAATAAACGTCGAAAGAAGAGTCTGAGTTTTATTAAAATGAAGCTGGTAAAATCGGGTCAATTCTAGCCGAATATCTTATTTTAGGTAAGATTGCCGTTGTCCTGAACAGATGGCGACCACTTCGAAGTTTTAGGCTATTAGCATATATGGCCATATGGGTGCTCTATGCCTGTCGTTCTGTATTCTGTGGTTGAATTTATCATTAACCTGATTCCAAGTTGTAACCCCCGGGATGAGCTGGCAAATTGCACCAATTACGGGAGCAGCGCCAAAAAACGAACGAAGAAGAAGACCCTGATTCCAATCCAATTCCTAATAACTTGAATCACAAGTCAAAAGTCGAATAAAATTTTGAAAAATTCACAGAAATGGCTAACAATTCAAAGAAGAAGTCTGACAAAAGTAATACCCCTGAAGAAATATTAAATGGATTTCATGCTTTGAGAGCTGAACAAAGAGCTCTTTCTGGCAAATTATCCGAATTCGAATTAGATCTGAATGAACATAAGTGAGTATTTTCGTTTCAACTAGCTGTGTTAACATGTTAGGGGTGTTGAAACATTTATTCCCTTTCATTAATTAGGACAAATAATCACAATACACCTTGGTTTTCTACAAACTGTCTGATTTTACACTATAACCTAACTTTTACAGAATGGTTATCGAAACTTTGAAAAATGTGAATGAGGACAGAAAATGCTTTAGATTGGTAGGAGGCATTCTAACGGAGAGAAAAGTAAAAGATGTACTACCAGTGCTCATTACGAATCAGGAGAAACTGAGAGAGTTTATTGAAAAACTCCAAGAACAGATAGGTAAAAAGGGACAAGAATTAAATGAATACCGAGAAAAACACAATATCCGATTCAGAGGCCTAGATAATCCAAAACAAGATGAACAACCTGTAGTCCCTGCAGAAGCCAGAGGAAATGTGTTAGTTTCCTAACAATAAGACTCACCACTATACTTTTTTTGTCATGCTGCATACTAACAATTTATTTATTTCTCACCAGTTGATCGTTGAATACTTCATTAACCAAATTCTCTTTGGAAATATGTGTTGCAATTTCTGGATTAACTCTTTATGTCCTAATGGAATCAAATGGATAGGAATAAAAAATATGACAATTCAAAATCAGAAAAATATGTTAACGATTCTATTTTTTGTGATGTATTCATCTCAAAATCAACAGGTAGACAGATAAAAACTATATACTTGACTATATAATTTTGATCATCGATAGATGAATATAGGACTTTCCATTTTAATTTTTTCTAACAGTTGCATTTATTTTCAAAGCATATACATTTCTATATTTTGTTTCCTTTAAATTTTTGTTTCCAAAAATTTCTTCATCAATAAAGAGTTTAACAATTACTGTTGATATTATTTACAACCTATGTTTCTTCATACTTAAGCTATCACACAGAGCTATTATGTTTTGCCTTTCCTTCAAGGACTTTTGGGATATCTGGAACAGTTTGAACTGCATTCTAAGGGTTTCTCAATATTCAGCTAGTGCCAAAGATTTATGCTGAAATATAATACATAATTTGATGTAAAAACTGGGCTTCAATATGTTCATTGTGATTACCCGATACTCCTATGAAATTGAGAACTTCACAGCCCATGTGTTCCATTGAAATCGTGTGGCATATATTCATACACCCAATGCAAAACATATTCTTTCAAGATGATTCAAATAAACTTGTATGATGGGGTTTTAATAACATTGAGATTATATATATATATATATATATATATATATATATATATATATATATATAAAATCTCTATATATATAGTTTTGTTGGCAAATATTTTTTGAGGAATTCTTCTATTTTTGCTTGCGGCAACTGGGAGAAAATTCCAAAATTTCAAATCAAGCTGGCAGGTTTGGTACGAAAACATCAAGCCAAAACTGTTTGAAACTAGAAACGAATTAGTGATCATATCCTATAAGGCATAACTGTGGACCTTATTTGCTCAAAACACTGATTTTATTAAGTATTCTGTTCCCTAACTCTCAACAACTACGTTGACTGACTACGTCACGATAGTGCATATCAAGGCTTCCAAAATCAGTGGTTCCCACGATACAAATATGAATAAATTATTTATTGTTCATCATTTATCGAGTGTAGAAAAAATAGTGTATGCAACTCTCATGTAATTCTAAGGGAAGCCCTGTAATGTTCAAAGAACACCGCGTGAATCAAGAGACAGTAGAAACGAATTAAAATAATTATTTTTTATATGGAGATTCACACGAAAGGGAAGCCCTGTAATGTTCAAAGAACACCGCGTGAATCAAGGGATAGGGAGATACAAATTAACGTTCACTTAGGATTTTTGAAGTTTGTAAGCCTCAGGAAAAACCTCTTTCGGCAAGGAGTTCCAATAAAGCCAGCTGTTCTATTGAAAAAATATATATATAATATATATTGCCAAGCGTGGGACGATTGATAACAATTCAGAAGAGCACCTATACCGTGAAAATATCTATAGAAGAGAGACGAGAAACGATGCTTCCAATCAAGTGAGCTAGTCTGTGTGCGAAAAATCACCAACAAGACAAATTACCTTTCTCTGAGTAAAATCGAGAAGCTTCAATGAATGTTTCGGTGCCGAACTCCATATACATATGAGAACATTCCTAGACAGTTCTTATCCTAGCCTTGTAGGAGCTGACGAGAAGTGAAGTATATTTCTTCGCACGAACACTAGATATCCAAGTTTCTGCGAAGCACCTTCAACTATCGATCTCACATGGATTTCCCATGAGAGATTAATTTCTGATAGTTGACTTTGTAGGAATACTCCTCATATCATCTGAATACTAGATGATGACAGATCGGCTTTCCTTGGGAAGAGACATGCCTGGGTTTTCCTAGCATTAAATTCCACTAAGTTCATGTTACATGTTACCTTATTCTATTATTTTTACCAAGTCATTAATTGAATTGACGTGAATGTTTCTTTGAATTTTTGTTTCTGGAGATGGTATGGGAACTCTGAAAGAGAATCTAGTATGAGTAAGAGTACTGTCGTCCGCAAAACTATGTACTGAACAAGCTGTTTTCTCGAGCATATCATTTGATATGAGATATGAAGCAAAAACAAAGTGGGCGCCAGAACTGAACTCTATGAAACACCGGTATTTATATTGGGGGAATATCATACAATACTCCAACAACCACATACAGAAACCTATCAGACAAGAAACTCTTCAACAAAAAAGGAGGAGGCAAACCATTGACCATTGTGTGAGTTCATAACCTGGATATACAAAGCATATGCACATTATTCGTATATGAATTGACCTGTCTCAGAATAAGAATGTCTGGTTTTTCGGTTTGCAGATGGTGATGCACATCATTGATATTTTCATTCATACCACGAATATTACAATAATCGATTATCAAGTCTCGGGCGGGGGGGGGGCGCGTATTTTTTCGGCGCCAGACGCCTCAATACTCTCGATGAAGGTTCCCCTCCCACCCGTATATCCGAAAATCCGAATGGGGAGGTATTTCAATTACTTCCGGAGTTTTTTACTCTGGGAGACATAAGTCATCGTTTTTCAAATTCAATAGTTGGGAAAAACCGGAAATATCAACCACATATTATTTTATATGCTAAAATATATGCTATATTATGCTGAACAACAAATAAAAATTCTAAACAATATAAAATTATGCCAAATCTACCATATAATATGCTAAGTTGGCATCACTGATCCCTCCAAATGATATTTTCATCATTTCTATATGGTTGGCTGACTATAACTGCGTTCGTCTTGACGCCCAAAACGACCCAGGCGGGCACTCAATAACCTTATCGCAATTCTTTTGAAATTCTTGCGAGTTCTGTTCTATTGTTTTCAATGGCACTGAAAGTCCCGTTAATGCACCGAATGCCCTGGTCACTAGATCGGACTTCATTGCGAACGCACCACAAATATATAAACAATAAATAGCTGTCTTCGTTTACTGCGGGTGCGACCGTATATGCTGCTTTCTTTTTGAGTGTTTCAAGCCCCGGGGCTCTTAATTCTAGCTTTACTATTGGTGGAATTTGACACATGTCATTTTTCAACCAATGGTAAAGCTAAAATTAGCTGCCCCGGGGCTTGAAACTCCCAAAAAGAAAGCTGCAATACTCTATTATCCGTGGGTGCGGGACACATTTCCGATTGTGACAGCTGTCAACAGTCAACATGATTGATTGGTTGTCATTTGCGGTTTGCACTGTTTGCGGTAGTCAACGTCAAATGTGAAATGTGAGAATTATTGTTTGATTGTTGTTTTTGTGTGATAGAAATAATTGGCAATCCATTGAAAATGTTGGCGTCGGTATGTAGCAATTTTTTAAATAAACGTTTATTTCATTAATATAAATTTCCTCTTTTCTACGTATTGATTTGAGTGATCTCTTGAATATGCGAACTTTTATTTCAGTGATGTTTTCTGTCAATCTCAGTGCAAACTATTTTGCATTCATGGAGCCAAGGATGGTAGAAAACTGATTCGAAACCAACCAGATATCTGACAGTATGGTCTTTATATAGTGTTCTTCAACACGCCAATGAAAAGTTGATGAATTGAAATAAACAGTTATGGCCTAACCAGATTTTCATACCACATGAAAATCATACTGATTCAGCTCCAACTTTATGTATGGGCAATGAAACTGCGAGAGACATGGAGACTGAATCGGTGAAATCAGAAAATAGTTCCAAATCCAGACGGTCTAGGAGTCATAGGGATAGGAATAATTACAGACATCACTCTCATCGCAGCACAAGGTAAATTTTTGTACAAGACTCCAAATAAAATGAAGAAGTAAACAGTATGCACCATACCCTCTGCTTTTCTAACTAATGTTCCATACCATCGAACATATTTACTGTTGATATTTCTATATGTTCTCATACAACAAACATGATCCAGTAATGACTTGCTTTATAAACCCTGAAATTTAGCAGTAGAGTGTTTGGTTTTTATTTGCGTGATATCAATTAAACTATCATTTTACTATGCTTTTATACTTATGAAATTAATGATGATAAAACATATCACTGAAGTAGGCTCATCTGTTGATTACTTGAATATTTTTGTAAACACTTTTTGCCAGGAACTCTCCAGACATTATAGGCAGATTCATGCAAGCCAACTTGACTTATGAATAACTCAACTTATCAACTTAGAAACATAAATAATCAGGATTGTATAAGGGCATTCAGACGAGTACTTCAACTCACCTTGGAAATTCCCATGTTTTATCTGTCACTCAAGAATGGTTAAGTTACTTACAAGTTATGTTGGGTTGCTTTAGTCCGCCTTAAGATCCCTAATAATCTGGCTGGAATGAAAGTTTTTTGTTAGATCAGTTCATTCTGGTTTGCAAAGTTCGAAATAAGAAAGCATCTTTTTAATTATGCACTACATTTGGTTCAAAAGTTAATGGAAATCCCATATGACTTTCTATATCTTCAGGTGTATTGTGAGCATGAGAATAACATCTCAATTCTTCTTTTGGAAAAAATCTCTTGTGTTTTATTTCTCTTTTCAGCTATTTTTGTTCAGAAGTGTGTCTAGACATTCTTCACACTTTTGCAGAACATCAATGTACAGTATGGCCAGTAGAGTTTGCACCATAGCCTCATTTCTGTTCAAAATTTGACCTCAGCAACATTTTCTGCCTCGGTTGAAGTGGAATATACAAAAAAAGTCACGTGATTGGCATTAAAATTTTATTTTTTTCCAGCAAATTCTCAAGAGGGGTTATTTCTCGAAATACCGAAAAAAATATTCTATTGCAAAAGCTAATTTTATTCAGAAGTGAGTCTAGACGGATCATTTTGGTAGAACATCACTGTAAAGTGTGGCCAGTTGAGTTTGCATCATAGCCACAGTTCTGTTCAAAATTCGACCTCAGCATCATTTTCTGCCTCGGTTGAGGTGGAAAATACAAAAAAAGGTCATGTGATTTCATTGAAATTTGTTCAGATATGAAAAGTTTATCAATTTCAGACCCTGTAGGTATGATTTTATTGAATAATTTTAATATGTGAATATCGCACTCGACGACAAATTCGAAGTTTGGTTGACTTCTGACGTTTAATCTGGGGAGAAGATTGTTGCAATCGCACCATTACCGAACAAAATTCAAATTCAAATAAAATATAGGATTCGCCGAGCCAGTGATCACTCAACCCGCGGTGTGGGGAATGGGGAGTACGAACCTGAGTAGGTTGGTTTCGACGAAAATAATAATAATAATGATAATTCATGATCATAGTATGGCCAGAAACATTTTTGATCTCATTAATTGGCTGACGTATTCATCATCGAAATAAATTTTTTTCATTGAAGAATCGAGTTCATGAAGTTCATCTCCAGACATCAAACATTCTTTGTCCAATTCTTCAGCATCTTCTGCAAAGAGGAAAATAGATTTATAGCCGATTGCACCGACTTTTCGTTATGAGACCATTAACAAAGGGATTCTTCAAATTGTATCCCTGTTTTTTATTGACCAGAGAACCAAAAAAATGATTTACTACTAAAATTACCCATGCAGGTCACCTGTGCAATTGCTCAATTGCGTTTGTGTAATAAATTCAAACTTGAGTTCAAGTTGAATGGTTCTTCTCATATCATACACCCAACTGAACTATGCTCTATCTGTAACTCACAAGAGCCCGAGAATATTATTCATATGCTATTTGAATGTTTGAATGTCCTATATATAGTCATACTAAACGTGCTGTTGATTAACGAATGTCGAATCCTTACTGTCAGCTCTCAACAACTTGGATCAGCATACTGCAAATTCAATTTCGTGTTGTGTGCGGAACATTTTGAAATTGATATCTTTTGTTCTGAATGAATAACAGGCCAATTTTTTGGCTCCTCCGGTTTTAAATGGAAAATATTGAAAATTAAAAGTTATAAATTTTTATTGACGCGTAATCTTAATCAGAATTTTCTCGAGAATTATTCTGGCCAAATCAGAAACGCTTGTGGAAACGCTAGAAATCCAACTGCCATTCAGTTTCCCAGAGCACTCAAAAAACGTTTTGCTATAGGATATTTTCACGAGACAGAAGGCAGCAATTGTATGGAAGACAGTCGCGATATTTTGCGTAATATAACATCAGAGTCTTTGAAAAATATCGAAAGTTTTCAAGAAAAAATTACGAAAATATTCCACCAATTTTAAAAATAGAATCAACCGATTAAAGGAATTTGATATCAGAGGAGGAAAATTCACTGGTATATGTTGGCGGATCTTTTTTACGTAGATTTCTCTTTAAACATACCTACTTGTTTACAATATTGTTCATTATCCGAAAGAGACAAGTCCACTTCATTTTGTGAGGTCAAAGCCTGCAACGGCAGTAAGAATATATTTGGTGTTTTAACAGTCCCTCTCAAAGATTGTTCAGAGTATTTGATTCGACTGGAGAATATGTTTGTTTCGAATTATTACAATCACTTTATACATGATGGTGTAGGAAACATATTTTTGAAAGAATATTCCTGTGTAGAATTTATTCCTCCATGTAGCAATTTTCCCAAAGAGTATTTACTTTCATTGTTTACAAGAGTTCGAGTTTACTAAACAATCAAATTTGCAAACTGACAAATAAGATAGATCTGAGTGTTCAAATAAACAACATCCAAAATTGTAAATTTTGCAAAATTTGTAAATATTTGAAATATGTCTGTATATATATAAATAAAACAACTATCTTGGGTTGCAGTCAATTGTCTGTGGCCAGGAGAGAAGAAAACTGTTTGTTATTTTTCTCCTTTCTAAACTGCCGTCTTATGGTTTGCTTCCTCGGTTGTGTGCTTTGTTGAAAAGTTTCTTGTCTGATAGGTCTCTGTCTTCAGTTGTCGATGGAGTATCATCTGATATTCTCCCAATAAATACAGGTGTTCCACAGGGTTCAGTTCTGGCGCCCATTTCGTTCCTGCTTCATATCTATGATTTGCTCGAGAAAACATCTTGCTCTTCAATACATAGTTTTGCGGGCGTCACTACTCTTCATGCCAGTTTCTCTTCCAGAGTCCACATACCAGCTCGAGAAACAAAAATTCAAAGAAACATTCACGTCAATAAAATCAACGACGACTTGGTGAAAATAATAGAATGGGGTAACATGAACTTGGTGGAATTCAATGCTACGAAAACCCAGGCATGTCTCTTCTCAATAAATGCGGATCTATCATCATCTAATATTCAGATGTCAGAAGTAACTATTCCTACAAAATCAAGTATCTCGATACGATCAGTGATAATCTCTTATGGGAAAACCATGTGAGATCGATCACTGAAAGTCCTTCCTAGAAACTTGGATTTCTATTTCGTGCGAAGAAATACTTCACTTCTTTCTCGTCAGCTTTCAATGATCTATAAGGCTCAGATACGACCTGTCATGTGTGGAGTTCGGCACCAAAACATTCATTGAGGCAAATCATCTTTCGAACAATCTGTTCAGGCCAGTCTCAAATTACTTACACAGTAGGTTTCGGCTGGCACCTGTCAGAAAACAACTACTCCCCTGGCTAATACCACGAAGGGCATTGAATTATATCCGACCAGGTGCCAGTGCAGGTTTCTTCACAGAAGTAAATCCTGCATTTGCTTTCGTCGATACAAATGAAGAAATTGATTTTCAATTATAGGGACGGACACACTTGCAGACCGGTTTCGGGCTATTTGGCCACTCGTCAGTGCAAGGCAGTGCCATCATCAACATAAAGTCGATGATTTCCCATAATTAAAAATCAAACTCCTACACGAGTATCAAGCCCCGGCCAAAGCTGATGCGAACAACGAAGTTATTACGCCATCTACCAATACTCGTGTAGGAGTTTGATTTTTAATTATGGGAAATCATCGACTTTATGTTGATGATGGCACTGCCTTGCACTGACGAGTGGCCAAATAGCCCGAAACCGGCCTGCAAGTGTGTCCGTCCCTATAATTGAAAATCAATTTCTTCATTTGTATCGACGAAAGCAAATGCAGGATTTACTTCTGTGAAGAAACCTGCACTGGCACCTGGTCGGATATAATTCAATGCCCTTCGTGGTATTAGCCAGGGGAGTAGTTGTTTTCTGACAGGTGCCAGCCGAAACCTACTGTGTAGGTAATTTGAGACTGGCCTGAACAGATTGTTCGAAAGATGATTTGATTTAACGCCAGTCTTCAAGTATGCCCACTGACTATGTCAAGTGTTTTTACATTTTCCTCGCAGGAGGAATGGACAAATTCGGTTTGCTTTTGGAATACCTCGTCCATTGGTAGATGGCGTAATAACTTCGTTGTTCGCATCAGCTTTGGCCGGGGCTTGATACTCGTGTAGGAGTTTGATTTTTAATTATGGGAAATCATCGACTCTATGTTGATGATGGCACTGCCTTGCACTGACGAGTGGCCAAATAGCCCGAAACCGGTCTGCAAGTGTGTCCGTCCCTATAATTGAAAATCAATTTCTTCATTTGTATCGACGAAAGCAAATGCAGGATTTACTTCTGTGAAGAAACCTGCACTGGCACCTGGTCGGATATAATTCAATGCCCTTCGTGGTATTAGCCAGGGGAGTAGTTGTTTTCTGACAGGTGCCAGCCGAAACCTACTGTGTAGGTAATTTGAGACTGGCCTGAACAGATTGTTGGAAAGATGATTTGATTTAACGCCAGTCTTCAAGTATGCCCACTGACTATGTCAAGTGTATTCATTGAGGCTTCTCGATTCTATTGAGAGAAAGGCAATTCGTCTTGTTGGTGATTCTTCGCTCACAGAGTCGCTCACTTCATTGGAGCATCGTAGAAGGGTCGGAAACTTGCCTCTTCTATAGATATTCTCACGGTCGGTGCTCATCTGAATTGTTATCAATCGTTCCACCCTTGACCATATCTACACGGATGACTCGACGAGTACAGAATTCCCATCCCTTTGTTGTGAATTTGGAAACCTGTCGAACCTCTCTTGCTCAGGGATCTTTTTTCAATAGAAAAGCTGAGCTTTGGAACTCCTTGCCAAAAGAGGTTTTCCTGAGGCTCACAAACTTCAGAGATTCAAAGTGAATGTTAATTTGTATATCCTGACCCTTGATTCACGCGGTGTTCTTTGAACATTACAGGGCTTCCCTTTCGTGTGAATATGCATATTAAAAAAATCCTTTTTCGAAGACATCAGAAGAAAACATAATGTTATACAAAAGAACTTATATAAGAAAGAAAGTATATTTTCTATCACGACGTTTGGAATGAAAATAGCAAAACAACCCCCAAGGGAACATTTTGCTATTTTTGTATTTATTTTCATTTTGTGTTTCTTGAACCTGTCAAAGTGCCTATTAGGTGTTTGATGTCTGTCGTATCTTGATTGCAGGAGCAGTAAGTCTCGAAAGAACGAAGATATGGCGCCCTTCCAAACATCAGTAACCCTAACCCCCGACAACAGAGACGGCCAAGAGATCATAGAAGTTCAAATCCTCCCCCAAGACGACAATTGGGGCGAAAACACCACTGCCATAACGGGAAACACTTCCGAGCAATCCGAATCCACCGAAGACGTAAGCAATTGGCCGGGCGAACCGGACACCGGCTTGAGTTTCATGTGCCAGCGATACATGGGCACAACCGTCACTTACATTCTTTCCATCGTGGCTTTCTTTAGTCCTGTCGCTATGGTGGTATTGCCGAAGTTAGGATTCTTTCCCGCTCTGTCCGGCAAAATCGGCTTGGCAGATAGCGCCAAGTTGCTAGCTTGCGGAGCAGAATGCAAAGGTCAGTTGGTTTCGTTGGCTTTCAAGTTGGTTATATTGGCCATAGGCGCTTGGGCTGTGTTCTTACGTAAACCACAAGCTACGCTACCTCGGTTTTTTCTATTCAGAACGGGTATCCTAGTCTTGGTATTGGTGTGTAGCTTCGCCTACTGGCTTTTTTATATCGTGCAAGTTACTGAGACCGCTAGAGCTGCGATCACTCCAGAGGAAACCGTGGATTATAAAGCTCTGGTGGCGTATTCCTCGAGCCTGACCGATACCCTGCTGTTCATTCACTATCTAGCAGTGGTTCTGGTAGAGATTAGGCACTTGCAACCGACGTACTACATCAAGATAGTCCGTAGCCCGGATGGCGCTAGCAGCGCCTACGGCATAGGCCAGTTGAGCATCCAACGAGCCGCCGTTTGGGTCTTGGAAAAGTACTACACGGAATTTCCGATCTACAACCCGTATCTCGAACGCATTCCGGTATCGAAGTCGCGCAAGACATCGTCCAGCTTCAAGTTCTACGAGGTCGACGGGATGAACAGTTCTCAGATACAGCAGTCGCAGTCGAGAGCCATGCTGGCAGCGCACGCGCGGAGGCGGGACTCCAGCCACAACGAACGCTTCTACGAAGAACACGAGTACGAAAGGAGGGTCAAGAAGCGTAGGGCTAGACTGATAACCGCCGCCGAGGAAGCGTTCACGCACATCAAGCGGCTGCACAATGACCAAGCGCCCGCCATTCCGATGGACCCTCACGAGGCTGCGCAGGCGATTTTCCCGTCGATGGCGAGGGCTTTGCAGAAGTATTTGAGGGTTACTAGACAGCAGCCTCGGCACTCGGTCGAAAGCATACTGTCGCACTTGGCTAGTTGCCTGAGCAACGATTTGACACCGAAGGCGTTTTTAGAACCTTATCTGGTTAGCGAACCGGTTTTACAGAACGAGAAAGAACAGAAAGACGTCCAGACGTGGGCGCTTATTTGTGAGGAGCTTTTATCTAGACCCATACGAGACGGGATAGTATTCCAGCTGAGGCAGAACGACGTCTCTTTGTTGTGCAATATAAACAAAATGCCCCACTTTAACATTACCGAGGAAGTGATGGATCCCAAGAGCAATAAGTTCGTTTTGAGGTTGAATTCCGAGACGTCCGTATGACCCATAGAAACTTCGAGGTCTTTCGATAGACTGATCTGATTCGCATATCTTTTTGTTGATTATAGGTTTACGTAAGACCAAAAAATATTCTCGAGCATTTTCTAAGCGTACACTGTATAGTATTGTTGTGTAATTTTTTCGAATATGTATAAAAAAGTAAGATCAAAGTGCCCTTCTTGAGTGGTTGAGATTTAGATTCGATGAAGTTGTATTAGGTAATGAAGTAATTGACTGATTTTGTTTATATTGAAGCTGATCAGTTGGACTGGCTGTACGAATTGGGGTGATGAAACAATTTTCTCTATTGATCACAATAAACACAAATAATTCCGGTAGGGACCGCAGATCGCAAAAACAAGTTAAGGGAGTTAACAATATACCTGGGAATACGCGAAATTATTATTGACCAGTTCAAGGTGCATAAAAACTCTGGTGTGTTGACTGATATGCTTTTGTTTAGTCAATTTCTCTCGATCTGCGATTGCAAATGCGATTTTTAATAGCTGCAATTCCAATCAAGTGACTGCTCACGAGAGAATTTTGATACCGACGGTCTCATTGGCTAAACTCTGGCGGGATATTTCTTTAACCAATAGAATCATTAGTAAACAAAATTTGTGTAGACAGGCCACCTTATAGAAAGCTAACCCCTTACATACAAGTTTGACAGTTTCATCCTTCGACTTGAAGTATTTGAAATTTGAATGTGTTTGAGAGTTCTGATAAACTCAATATTCAATTATATTCCAACTAGTTTTGTTCGTTTTATTTCATCTTTTACTCTACCTTTTTATCATTACTATTGATACTGTCAAGTGAATTCTTTACCTTTAGTTGCTTTAATAAAAAGCATTTTACATTCTTTGTGGTGTTAGTAGTTCCGAATCCAATAGAAAATATATGATAGTTTCAACAAATATTTCTATAATGGAAGCTAGTTTTGAGAATCCCAGAATCGAAATTGATGTCAATTGACAATGGAACGTGAGTTTTTTCTGACGATAAAGAAAACAAACTTCACATTGAACGGCCTTTCTCTTAATTGAGTAGTTATATTTTTGTGATTTTTGTGATTGTTTTCCAGAATCTCCCAGTCTAACATATATTTTTCAACCTTGGTGACAATGGTTGTTAGGTGCCTAGTAAAAAGATCCAAAACGAGAATTTAAAATCAGGAAATAAAAGTTCTTGCAGGCGAGTGTTTGCAAATTCCTATACCTAACCTACAAAACTGCCGTCGGATGTGCAGGGATTTGACGTTACGTTACCAGATTCATAAGATACGCCTGTATTGGCAATCTCTCGAAGGGATTTATTTAATTGAAACTGTTCAAAATCAAGAATGCGAGATATCGAGGATTTGGACTTACGATTTTTCAGGTATAAGTCCACCCATCAGGTTTTTATGCATCTTGGACCAGTTGAAGATAAGATTTGACTTTCCATAGTTGGTTAAATCGAATCAAACCAATAATCTTTAAAATTCTCTCTCGCCAGATATTTTTCTCTTGAGAATTTCTCTAAGGGTGCATGAATAACCATACTGCTCCTGAGGTATGGCGTAGGGTGTTAGTAACAAGGCCTACTTGCTGAACGACTTCGATCGAAGTCTATGGCGTTTAATTTTATAAATAATGTACCACTACTCTATCTCATCACCAAAATAACTACTTATCTACATTGTGAAATTAGTTCTTTTCGAAAGTTAGGGTGAAGAAGACTAACATTTACGTTAATCCATTGCTCGCACAAGTTTCGACTTCTGACGTTCGTCAGATGGTTAACAGAACGAACAATTTTAGAACAATTTTTAGATACCGTCAAAACTCGTGAGAAACTTTCTCGTCAAAATGAGTAGGAAATGACCCGCAGCAAACAAGAGTCATCTTCTACTTGCAGAGAAAGCTGCAATCCTACTCAGAAATCAGGATTTCCATGTGCCTGCTGTAAGAGGTCTCCTCTAATTGGTGTAGGAGTTTGAGTCTTTGGTCGTCATCCAGCAGATGGCGATTTTTCAGGTATAAGTCCACCCATCTGGTTTTTATGCATCTTGGACCAGTTGAAGATAAGATTGGATTATCCATAGTTGGCTAAATCGAATCAAACCAACAATCTCTAAAATTCTCTCTCCTCAGAGATTTTTCTCTTGAAAATTTCTCTAAGGGTGCATGAATAACCATACTGCTCCTGAAGTATGGCGTAGGGTGTTAGTAACAAGGCCTACTTGCAGAACGACTTCGATCGAAGTCTATGGCGTTTGGTATGAAAGTAACATGAATAACGTACCACTACTCTATCTCATCACCAAAATAACTACTCATCTACATTTAAAATTAGTTCTTTTCGAAAGTTTGGGTGAAAAAGACTAACATTTACGTTAATGCATTGCTCGCACAAGTTTCGACTTCTGACGTTCGTCAACAGAACGAACAATTTTAGAACAATTTTTAGATACTGTCAAAACTCGTGAGAAACTTTCTCGTCAAAATGAGTAGGAAATGACCCGCCGCAAACAAGAGTCATCTTCTACTTGCAGAGAAAGCTGCAATCGTACTCAGAAATCAGGATTTCCATGTGCCTGCTGTAAGAGGTCTCCTCTAATTGGTGGAGGAGTTTGAGTCTTTGGTCGTCATCCAGCAGATGGCGTTTTGCCTTGAAGCTTTACACCGGCTGCACCAGATTCTTTCTTAAGAAACAGACCGTTCGAAATATTTTTGGTTTGCAAGTGCAGCAGAGTGTCACTGTGGAGACCAGTGGCGGATCCACGGGGGGGGTTTCGGGTCCGGACCCTCCCCCCATTGGGACAATGAGAGATTTTTTTTCAATTTTTATCGGCTCCCAATTTCCAAATTTTGTTAGGGAACGAAAAAATATCACATGTGCAAGACAGAAAAATAAAATGAAATAAATTTTTTTGCTTTAAAATTAAAGAACTTCAATAATTATTATTACATTCCATTGAAAACTAAAGAGCAGGCATTTAAACATTAGTAAATTTTCATTTTTCAACAACCAATTTCATCAATTTTTTAATTCAATAATCCTCCAATTCCTAAAAAAAATTATTTTCAAGAATTGAGAATAGTACAAACAAGATCTGGATTGAATGTTACCCAAACAAACAAATTTCGCTTGAAATTTTTGAACTCAACGATTGTTCTTTCCTTTTTTTTCTGGTTCAGTCGGTTCAGACGCTGGATCGAGCCGATTAAAATATGAAAATAGAGTCCTCTTCATTTTGTAGGTTCAAAATAAAATGCTTTTTTTTAACTATCAAATTGCATTTTTTCTGGATGACACTTTAAAGAAAATTGACACTTGTCAGGCTTATCGAGGAAATTTCTGACAGTGCTGCCATTGGATCCTTTTTGGCGCAGTATTTGAAAAATTAGACTTGTTACATTTGTGATGAGTATTGTGTATGCCGGTAACAATTTGAATATACTATGTATGAGTAGAATATGCTGTTGATTGCGTTAAATCAACTCGATTCGATTCAAAAAAATTAAAGTTTCGAACCTACTTTACCTCCTGGCTACACTCTCATATTTTGCTCATGTCAATCTCTTTCACCTTTTTTTTAGATCTTCACTAGTTTTTGCTATACGGTAGCTCATAATTTTCTGTCATACATATATATATATATATATATATATATATATATATATATATAAATTTTGAGTTATAGACCCCCCCCTTGACCTGATCCTGGATCCGCCACTGGTGGAGACGTATGTGGCAGGTCGAAATATCGGTTTGGCATTAGATTCGTGAATGCAAGCATTTTGAACATGGAAATTCTAATTTCAGTTATTCTTTGTCTACGACATGCGAGGTTCGCGAAGATTCCCAAGCATACACTCGAATTTGTATTTTTTTGTAGTTTTCAGGAAGAATTTGAAAATTTAACAATGCTTTCAGAAAAAGGGGAAAAGTAAAAATATTTTTGTGAACGTGAATCTCAGTTCATATGGTATGGCTTGTTCTATTTGTTGTTTATACCAGTCCAACTGAAAATGCTTATGACATCCCAAACAAATCAACTAGTAAATGAAAATAGGGCGCTTAATATTTCAGTGATGAATGACAATTTTACATCTATTAAATTCAGTTTGAATTGTATCTCAAATATTGATTCAAAGAAGATTCAACCCTTGATATTAAGTGCATTTGCGGTATAAGAAGTTGATGGATGTAGAACTGCTTATACTCCAGTCTATGACGGTGAAAAAAGTGTAAACTGTGTATTTATCCCATACAGCACCGATTCGTATGAAAATTTGGATATAGGTTATACTTACCCTCTATTCCAAAATCTACCCCGTGCCGAGGGTTGCTTTCTCCCTGGGGGTGGATTCCACCCCTTCTTGGGTGTGAGAATTTTTTTATTAGAAATAAGTGCGGAAATCAATAGATTGACTAATTCTAAGCACTTTTTGTTCAATGAAGTTTTTTCTGAAAAGCAACACTTTTCGACTTATTCGCGAGTGAAATTGTCGGTTTTCAGTTAAAAAAAAACACATTTTCAGATCCTTTTTCGCGAATAACTGGAAAATAAGGCATCTAATCGAAAAACCTATGGAGAGCAAAATTATAGCTTTTGAAAAAACAAAGGCGATTGCTCATTTGTGATGTATGCAAACCCACTACAAACTGAATAATTGCTTGTTGAAAGTTGATTGGTATTTTCAAACGCCAAAATGGAAAGTTTCTACATACAATAACCAAAAACCAATGCATTTTTCGGAAAAAACTAATTGGACCTTTTTTGAAGTCCTTCAAAAATCCTTCAGTTTTGTTATTCATGAAAGTTTCTAGCATAAAAACTGACCGAGATATGAAGGAAATAATGTTGAATCCTATTTTTTCGTTGAAAAAAAAATTGTGAATAACTCATCCTCTGTTTCCCCCCCTTTGGAAAAAATCGTTGTTACTCCACAATTCACTTCATTCATTTTCTTATAATGAGTTCTGAGTTTTTCATCAATTGAAAGTACGTAGTTTTGGAAAAAATTGAGATTGAAGAGAAAAAATCTTATACGTAATTCAGCGAAAAATCACAATTTCTTCGAAATAACTCGAAAAGTATTGATCGCACGCAAAATTTTCTAGAGTACTAAATTGAAGGCTTCTCTCCTCTGGAAATTTTGCTATTTCGTTCTTTTCTGCAGGATGGAAATAGAGTAAGATATGGCCAGTTGAATATTGTGAGGGTTCGCGCAAAGTACCTTTTTTGAGCCCTTTCAGCATGAACCTTTTCAAAAATATAATCTGAAACATAAAATAATGTGAATGAGTTCATAGCTCTCGAAAAAAGCTACAAAAGACTTTTTTGGTGGATTTGATTGCTTGAAGACTAAGCGAGTTATGGGAAAAATACCAAAAAGAATTTTTGTAGAAATTAGAGTATGTACATTAGTATATTGAAGAATACACATAGTAACTATATTTTAGGCCTAGTGGAACTATATGTATATATACATATAGTTCCACTAGGAGACGATTTTTTCCAAAGGGGGGGGGGAAGCAAGGATGAGCTATTCACAATTTTTTTCCAAGGAAAAAATAGGATTCAACATTATTTCCTTCATACCTTGGTCAGGTTTGATGCTAAAAACTCTTATAAATAACCAAAATGAAGGATTTTTGAAGGACTTCAGAAAAGGTCCAATTAGTTTTTTCCGAAAAATGCATTGGTTTTTGGTTATTGTACGTAGAATCTTTCCATTTTGGCATTTGAAAATACCAATCAACTTTCAACAAGCAATTATTCAGTTTGTAGTGGGTTTGCATACATCACAAATGAACCATCGCCTTTGTTTTTTCAAAAGCTATAAGTTTGCTTTCCGCAGGTTTTTTTATTAGATGCATTATTATCCAGTTATTCCCGAAAAAGGATCTGAAAATGTGTTTTTTTTATTTTTACTGAAAACCGACAATTTCACTCGCGAATAAGTCGAAAAGTGTTGCTTTTCAGAAAAAACTTCATTGAACAAAAAGTGCTTAGAATTAGTCAATCTACTGATTTCCGCACTTATTCCTAATAAAAAAAATTTCACCCCCCAGAAGGGGTGGCATCCACCCCCAGGAAGAAAGCAACCCTCGGCACAGGGTAGATTTTGAAAAAAAGTGTATGTAGATCCTGAATACAAATTTTCATGCGAATCGGTGCTGTATGGGATAAATACACGGAAAAATGGTCATAGACTGGACTATTAGTCAAACTGAAAACTCGGTATTTTTCCAGTTTTCATTGAATGAAAGCATTTATGTGTGTATGCTTCGAAGTTTCGAATTATACAGACCATATACTGTAATAAGTACTAAGTGCCATCATACAAAATATTTTCAAGCTGCCACTACACGCAGAATCTGTGTGAAATTGTGAACTGAATGTTTAGTAAAGCTAGAAGGTTTTCAGGATTAAAATAATCTACCATTTCCAGTAGTGCCTCAACTCGAAATTGAACGGTAATTCTGATTTGAAATTATATCTCGATTGAACACCTTATGTTTCCAGACTTGAAGGGGATGAACATGAGAAATATTATGTTGAAAATTTTTAAGTTTTATATTCTTTTATCAGTTTTTTGTTTTCATATACAATCTATTGTCAATTTTCTACATTTGTATTTTTTTATTATATATTGCCATATTTTAATCATTAATACAACCTATCCTAGCATTCATATATAATATATTTTGAAATACAAAATGTCTTCTGTAGTGTCTCACCAAAAGTATCCAGAAAAATGAACAATTTTAAACACTATCTGAGCTACAGAAAATTATTGAATTTTTCTTCTCAATGAAATCTATAATAATTTTTAAATGAAAATTATCAAGAAATGATTAGAAATCATCTT
This sequence comes from Zygogramma bicolorata, assembly GCA_032362365.1. Classification (NCBI taxonomy): domain Eukaryota; kingdom Metazoa; phylum Arthropoda; class Insecta; order Coleoptera; family Chrysomelidae; genus Zygogramma; species Zygogramma bicolorata. Next base: position 109,587 of record JAVJAQ010005386.1, on the reverse strand, counting down.
GAGAAATCATTATCGTTGACAAGTGTCAATGACTACATATATAAAATGAATGGTTTTTTTACAATTTCATAAATGCTTTACACCCTCGTTTTTGAGTTTTATATTTCATAAATGTTTTATAAATATATTTCTAATGCTATAGAAAAGCCTGAATTGTGAGATTTTTTTAAACAATTCACAGCGTATTTCACTATAAAATAGATTCTACAGACGTGTGTTATAGTACTAGAACAATTAAGGTGGAAATTGTCATTGCTGTTTAGAGCAGTTGAGTTGAAGTAATAAGTAATACTCGAAAGGTTAGAATTATTCAACAGAATTTCTTGATATTTGGAAGTTTTATGATATTTTCCTATGTTTTGATTTTTAATTGAGTACCTCATATGAAAGTTTTATTTCAATCAACATTCTTAATGTTCGACCCTGAACTGGTACTTGATCAATCTGATATCGTTCTCTATCAGTCTTATCTGTATATAAGAACCTTGCAAAAAAACCGTTTCAATAATGAATTCAAAGGAAAAAATAAGCCTAGTTTTCAATGGAACTTGAAGCTGGGGACTGGTTCATGAATAACAGAACCAATATCGTTTTTGAAACTTTCCCTAGAGATCACCAAACTGATATATTTGCACTCGACGCGCGTTTCGCTAACAAGGTTAGCATCTTCAGGAGAAGAAAATTGATACAGTATAAATTTTCTTCTCCTGAAGATGCTAACCTTGTTAGCGAAACGCGCGTCGAGTGCAAAAATATTAGTTTGGATACACCAAATTGATCTCTAGGAAACGTTTCAACTTTTACACCAAGGGTTCCAAAACTCATCGTTTATTATTGTTCTTGTAATCAAAATGCACAATACAAAAAGTTATTGGTTTATAAAGATGGCTGTTGGTTTGTGAAGTTGTATTGAATAGGCTGTAGTATATCGATTGCTTAGATTGATGATCAATGGAATTGAAAAATATTTAGTGGTTGCTTGTATTGTTCAACTGAATCTCATGTGAATTCTGGAAATGCAAAATTCGACTTTGTTTATATTATCATGCCTAACTTATTATGCAATGTAAAAATGAATGTTGATAGTTATTTGTTGAAAAATATACCATCTTCAGTCTAACGGTTATGCATCGAAAGAAAACAATTTGCTAGTTGTTTTTTGTGAAAATTGTGCACTGGCTTGATATTTTCATCATTAGTGATATTACTTGAGCTCTAACGAATAATTGTCATGATATTTTTTTCTTAGATGGACACAGAATACTCAGATACTTGATTTGATATTGAAAAACAGTTTTCATTTCTCCAAATTCCTGTATAAAATTGTGTGATATTATTTTTGATGATGGGGATGTAAATATTTGTCATCGAATTATATTCGTACTAGAAGTTCTGAATTGGATAGCAGAAGGAACTGTTGGTGTTGATATACATAACGCATCATTTATTTTCGTAATTACTCAAGGTTGGTAGTTTTATACCTAGCATAAGTGACAAAATAATTGAATGTACTTAATAAAACTTTTTATAGGAAATGTATGTACTTTATATGTAATTTTCGAACATTCACTATTTATACAAGTGTATTATTTATATGTATATTTCTGCTCAATTTTTTATATTTTATTTATTTTCATACGGTGGCCAGAGTGTACAGTTGCAGTCACGAAAGCATGTATTTTTTTTTGTTCGATTTTGGCTGCTACTGATTCATTCTTGATAATATTCGCACAAAGTTGTTTGTTCAAAGAACGATAAAGTAATACTCAGTATTCCTGCAATTTTTATCATAAGTAAATGTGAAGCCAAGTCTACAGCGCTGCTAAGAGTCAGTATTCTAAATTTCTGGAATGAAACCAGTCTACTGTAGGTAGCTTTTTATAAATTACTATTTGTGAATGAAAACAATGTGTGTTGAATAAATAAACGAATTTTTTAGAATATTTTTGTTTGCTTTGTTGAGATGATATATAATCAATGTTTTTTTATATACGACGTCATACAATTGTTTGTGAGGTTAGAAATTTGATTTCGGGAATGAGGATATCACTCGAAGTCGATATTTTCACCATGGGTTTATACAGCAAATAAAATAAAATAAGAAATAGTTGAACGTCATTGTCGAAAAAGGCATGATTTCATTGGTTGATTCTTATTCCTTATTGCATCTGTATAAACAGGTCTAATATTGTCTAATTCCTTATTATTACTTATTTTATTGCTGTATAAACCCAGTGTTAATGAAACAAATAGTTGACAAACATTTTATATAAAATCCCACAAATCTCTCCAAACCGTTGGGAAGAACAAACTATTTTTTTTACATCAAATATGTATTGTAATGATAATAATAATAAAGTTTATTCAGAATTCATAAAAAAGAGCATATACATCAATTTGTAAAAAAGGTGAATAAACAGTTCAATTATATCCGCGAAGTTAAAAACTTGTTGCGAGAGATATTTGATAAATTTGTAGAATTCAATAAAATAATATTGAAAAATTAACTAATTTTCTTAATTGAAGTGAGAGATTTCATGAAATGAATTTCGACGTGATTCTTGAATCCATTTTTTAATCTGTAGTTGCAGCCATTTCTCTAGAAGACCAAGACGATTTTCGTTCACGACTGGTCGACCGACTGTGACAGCTTGGCTCTACTCCAGTCAATGGAGAACAAAAAGGGCTTTTGCAAAAGGTGGAGTAATTCTGATTTTGGAAAATGTTTTTAGGTTCGTTTTTAGGTTAGGGACACTGATGAAAAAAACAAGTTTTCGCCATCTTGGATTAAAGATACATAAAATTACTCATTTACATTTAACTCCTTAAAATGTCTTATACTAATTTGAAGAGGATAAAATTCTCTACAATTTTCGTATCCACCCTTTTTTCCATAAGTCAACAGATGCAATGCAGTGAGCATCTCTCCGAAAGTTTATTGGGTTAATATACATTTTTTGTTAGTCTTCTATATAATCACTCATAAACACAACTGATCAATTTTTTCTGTATAAGTTTTTGTTTCTGATCCCCAAAGTGAGATCAGATACTGAGGTTTAGTACATATACAAAAATATTAGGAATCTACTTCAGAGAGAGTACATTTGAAAATATACCAATTATTGGTGATTTTTTTATGTTAAGTCTAGTTGTATTCCTGAGAGTTTTACAACGGAAGTATGCAAGAGACTGGAAGACATCAAATTTCGCTCACAAATACTCTCCTATATTCCTAGCAATATTTTATTAATTTCTTGTTGGAATAATAACAAAAAGTAGTGTATATCATTATTCAGTAGTTGGTGCTGGCCCATACGGTGAAGTCGGTGAGAGTCTGTGATTGCTTGCAAATCCATTTATAGGATACTTGAGTAAATAAAATATCATGCCGCACAGTACTATAATGGCTATTGCTAATACTATTATCACAACTCTGTGCGATTTCTTTCCGTAGATTTCCGGATGGCATTCGACCAGATCTTTATGATCTAGATCCACGATATTCTTGAGGTGAGGGTCTTTGCCGTCGGGATTGAAGTTGCACCTGAAAAAAATAAATAAGATTGAAGAACGAAAAGGCGATTTCAATTCCACGAACAATTGAGACATGGAGATAGCCAGTGAGTTTAATGCGGCTAATGTTCGAATGGGTGACCGGTGGCTTGGAAGGATACACTATCCTCGCTCGTGCTATAGGAATCGCATTTCAAAAAGTGAGCGCCTCGTTAAGAGGGTCTATCTAGGTGTACACTTAGTCGTAAAAACAAGGTATTAAAATTGTCCAATCACAAGTATGTTTTCTGGTAAAATTCATAATTCATGGTCAACCACCAAGATGAAAGCCACTGCGTGTCTTCATGAAACCAAATTTTTCAGTTTCATTTGAAACATATAAGTTATTGAAATTATTCTGATTCTATAGAGGCACGCAAATTTTTAATTCCGGTGATGCATAGGCATTCAATTGACTTTTATCTTTGTGCTTGACTTCGATTATCTGAAAAATAATCCCTAGTTGCGACATGATATGTCATATTTAGTGGAGTGAGAGTAAAAATTGTAAAGTTTCGGAATCCAGGGAGGTCGATATGAATCTTCATAAAAACTGTTGAACTGCATTGTTGAAACCTTATAAGTTAAAAACCAAAAATGTGCGATCTTGTTTATAACAATTTACCACAAAATGAGACGGATAAAGAAAAATAATGTTTAAAGCAGAGAATTATATCTAATTAATAAAGTTTTCAGTTGAGATCCCATGTATCAGTTGCAACCCGTATAGCAAAATATGGCCACTTACTTTCTAAATCATCAATCGACCATATAATCAGTAACATTGATTTTGGATATCTTAGTATCACAATATTCGATACAGCTATTGCAGACCATTCTGTCCAAATGCTCAAATGGGATCGACATATGGAGCCAGCAGAGAAAAGTGAAATAACAACACGCAGGTCCTATAGCCAAATACAAGTAGCAGAATTTAAATTCCTGTTGAATAAAATTTATATGGATTTCACAAAATTTAGCTCTATTGATAAAGCGTTCAAGTGTTTTTGGGATGATCTTATGTTTGCATTCAATGTTTCATTTCCACTAAAAACTGTAAAACTCAAATTTGACGGATCAAATAAAAAAATTTAATTTTCAACAGAGTTAGAAAAAGAAATAGCTGCCTTGAAATACGATAACTGGATAAGGAAAACAACTACCACTCTAAGTAACGAAGAATATAATAAAAAGAAAAAAATTGTAAACTCTCGAATAACTAATGAAAAACAAGCCCATTTTTCAAATATAATGAATAATTCTGAGAATAAAACTAAAACATTGTGAAAAATAGTGAACTCCAAAACAGGAAAAAGCAATAAACCAAGCGTCCCAAAGAAACTGGAATACAATGACCAACAATACGAAGGCAAAAAAAAAGGTGATGGATTTGCTACATTTCTCATCAATTCAGTCCTATCAATAATACCCGCAAAAACTATTAAAAATTGTACTTTAACAAAAAATACACCATGTGAGTCATATTTCTTCAGGCCTTTAATAGAAAATGAAATAGAAGAAGTTATAAGAAGCTTTAAAAATAAGTCTGTCGGCTTCGGCGACATACCGGTATTTTTACTAAAAGATATCTCAATGCTATTGACCCTGCATCTTACTGAATTAATAAATTATTCCGTGGTCTCTAGAAAATTCCCATATATATTAAAAGTTTCTATCGAAAATACTTTTTCTGACATATTCTATAACAACCTTGGAACCCCTCAAGGTGGAGTATTAGGACCTTTACTGTTCCTTTTATACGTTAACGATATGCCAGAGTACTTTAACTAACAACAAGATGTCTTTATTTATGCCGATGACACGACAATGGTAATATCCGCAGTCACCCGAAAAGAAGTAATCGAAAAGGTCAAATAATCGCTTCGTTCAACGAATGGTGTGATAGAAATGGGTTGGTCCTAAATCTACAAAAAATAATATTTCTCCAATTCTCATATGGCGGTGGCAGAATAGAACAAAGAACTATCGACATAGAAGTAAAAGATAAAAATATATCTATAATTCTGAGTCAGAACATCATCGTTTGGGGCCAGGCAACAGAATGCTCCCGAATATTCACAATGCAAAAACGCATACTCAGACTCATCCTTAATATGGGCTTCAGAGACAGTTGTAACATATTTAAAAATAACAAGATTTTAACCCTATCGTCAATATATGTGTACAAAATTTTATCGTTCATTTTCGGAAAAACAAATATTTTATTAAAAAACAATGAAATACATGACCATAACACTCAAAATGCCCAGAATATACGTCAACCTCAGTACAATCACACAAACTATAAGAAATCACCAGTCTATGCTGGTTCCTCGATCTATAATAAATTACCACCACACTTAAAAAATCACGAAACACTGAAAAGTTTCCAAACATGCTTAAAGCGATACTTGGGCAATAACGTCTTCTATTCAATAGACGAATTCATGGAACACGTCTCCAGTAACTGATATATGGAATCTCTCTTGATATTTTATTTTTATTATCAATTGTTATATTATTGTCATTTTTGTAATCTGTTTCTATCGTATCACACTGTACATATTCATCTCTTATTTATTCATTTCAACTCACCACGTGAACTGACATACCTTATTCATATTTATATGGCAAATAAAGGTGAATAAAGATTATTATTATTATTATAATATTTGTATAGTAAATTCAATATTAATTCATTCATAGGGTAAATGCACCAGTGAATGAACACTTAAGACATTTTTGAATTTAACTGCATTATTATAAACAATCCTTACTGATTTTCAGCTCCAGAAAAATATCATTTCGTTCTCAATGAAATACTGAACACGTTGAGTATGATAATTACAAAAGTGAAAAGATTAAAACTTAGAAAAAAAATAAAAGGTAAAATATTGCATAATACCCCAGTAAATGAACAAATTTCACCATTGATTGAACATGGCTGATCCAATGAATGAACTAATGGAGAAAATGGACATTGAACAATTTTTAATCAATGATAATAAACGACAACATTGAAGATAGGTACAATATTATTTCAGACAAATTTCAGCATTTCTGGACATTCAAAAAAACCACGTCTGATAAGCTTAGGCGCCTCAATCATTTCCACAATTGAAGTTTTCTTGTACCATATTTGGTCAACACGTTCTGGCCATTTGAAAGTATTGGGTCCTGCTGGTGTCATAGCGCGAACTTCATATTCATCACCGTCAATAGTTTCCACTATGCCTGGAAAATATTTCTGGTTATACATTATTATGACATGAGCTCCAACAGTAATTTCTTGTAAATTATTGATTTTTGCTCCATTATCGTCCTTGTTGATATCATCCTCTGGGGAAGATAGTATATTCCTTATGTTGCTCGGATTGATATTTTCAGAATATTTACGAATTTCGGGACACTCGTAGGAACCACGTCTGATCAGCTTAGGTGCTTCGATCACTTCTGCAATTGATGACTTGCTGTACCATATCTGGTCAACACAATCTGGCCATCTGAAGGTATCAGGACCAGCTGGTGTCATAGCGCGGACTTCATATTCATCACCGTCAATAGTTTCCACTATGCCTGGGAAAATATTTCTGGTTATACATTATTATAACATAAGTTCCTACGGTGATATCTTGAAAAACACTGGGATTTTTGCCCTCATTGCCATTATCGATTATATCAGCCTGTAAGCAGGTAACTATTGTAGATGGAATTGCTTTGTTTCTTCCCATGTGTTTTATTTTCGCGGTTTTTCTTGCGCTTGCTTCTTGTTTCTTTTTTCTCTAATTGATTTTTGTTCCAATTTCTTAGCTTCTTTTTCCTTTTTTCCAGCTTCTTTTCTGTCTGTATACTCTTTCCAATTTTTTGAAGTTATGGCAAAAGGCATTGAAGTTGTCTGTTTCCTTTTGCTACACTTTTTTTCTATATTTGGCCAATGACAATGTTGCAGCCATACGTCTTTTGTAGCTTTTGGCTTCAGTGGCTCTTGTTTATTCCCTTCGAAACTACTGTTATTTATTATTACGTCAATTTTCTCTGAATTCTCGAGTTCTTCTTCTACATTACTTTGATCATTATTATCACTACTTCCATCATAAAAATTTCTATAATTTTTGGGACCCAGAAGCTTTCCAGTTTTGGGGCAAGTCTGCAAACCGGTTTCATCCCCATTAAAAATCCTATCAGGCTCAGAAAGGATGTCTTCAACACCTTCTCCAATTAAATATTCCTTCAACTCCTGAAACCAATTTCGAATATTTTCTTCTGTTACAGATGCCCTCGCCTTGGATATTAATTCTGTATTCCTTGTCGTTATTTTTGGATGTCTTTGTAAAAACAGATGCAACCATTTCCTACCGGGTCTATCCTCCACGAATTTATTAGGCCTATTAAGAGCTTTGAGGACTCGTTGCACTGAGTCCTTCACCTCATCGGGATGCATAGGAAATCCCAATAGAGCTTTGGACAGAATCCAAGTTTCTAGAGTAGTTTCTTCTTCGGAGGTCAAAATGGTGGAGGGCCCCATTTTTCGGATCATGGGAACTTTTCCAGTAGTTTTGTTGGAAAGTGTACTTTTCGGTATCCCATATTTTCTGCTGGCCGCATTGATGGTGATTTCTTTTTTTTTGATTGCTTCAACGGCCTTCTGGAGACAGTCATCGGAATATCGGAATCTTACATACTTCTTCTGATGTTCTGGCTTGGACTTTCCACCTTCCATATTTCTGCCAAATGATTGAAAAAATAAATGAAATCAGAAAAAAACAGAGAGAGATTAAATTGTCCATTCACTAGAGCACCATTCTATAATATGATTCAATGAATGAACAATGTCGTTTATTCACTGGATAGCGAGCACAGTAAACATCTTCTGACGGAACCGGTGAAACAGCCTTCCTAAACGAGTGTTTAAGGGACAGATTGATGTGATCTCGATCAACACGTGAAATCCCATTGAATGAACATTTTGTTTATTCATTGGGTTCAGCACATGCACCAATGAATGAACAGTCAAATTGCCTAATTTATAAAGGTTTTCGGTATATTTTGAGGTTAGATTCTCGATAAAATCAGTTGAATTTGATTAATTGATGCGGTTATGACGACATACCACATATTTCATTTGTTAATATGTAATTCTGGACTATTGCTTACCTGGTTAATGCTTAGTATTTTTTCTGTCCACAAAAACACAGCGATACGTTCATTCATAAGAACTGATTTGAACTATCGAAGTATCATGTTGAGAGGAACTTGTTGAATGTCACGTGGGATATCGAATTGGGTACGAGAAAAACAATCCTATTCTTAATAATTTCAGATATATTTGAATTCGTTCATTCACTGGTGATGTTCAATTAGTGGTGCATTTACCCCATTTTGCAAAAAAAACGGCTAACAGCAAAAACATTATTATTATAGACTATATACAGTGGCTATTTTAATGCCCATCGCCCTTTGATTTTTTGAACAGGTTAACTCGAAAACTACTACATATTTAGGAGTGAAATTGACACATGAAAATATCAAGATGGCGACTGTGCGTCATCTGGGAAAAAAATTAATTGGGTCTTGTGACACATCCTTTTGGAGCTGCTAACGAATACTGTACAATCCTAGAATATTGTCAATATCTTCAACTACTACAAAATGGAAGAACATAATTACCTGAATACATCGACGTTTAACTGAGTTCAGTTCAGAAGATGCTCGAAATGGTTGCCTCGAATTTCTTGACATAAGAACAGCTCATTCGTTATTTCACGCCGCACATTTTCAAACACAGAAACGTCGATATTTCTTCTACTATTTGACGAAGTTGAAGGTCGATATATCCAGGAAATCAATAAATTTTCCGGCATTTTGTGGTAGGTGAAGATATTAACTCAATATTCTAGAGCTGTTCACTATTCGTCAGCAGCTTCATAAGGATGTGTCACAAGACCCCCCTTTCCATTTAATTTTTGTTCCCAGATGACGCACAGTCGCCATCCTGAAATTCTCATCTGTCAATTCCACTCCAAAATTCATTCATCAATTTCATTATCCTAGTTTAAACTTTTTGAGTTGACACATTCAAAAAATGAAAGTGGGGAGGATATTAAAGAAAGACACTGTATATATTTTATAATAATAATTTGTTTGCTGTTACTCGTTTTTTTGCGAAATATGAATGAACATTCACTATGTGAATATTATTTATTGGGAATAAATCTTTGCTTTCAACATTTTTCCCGTGTCTTTCTCATTATTCAGTAAATTGTTGTTAAAGATTAAAGAAATTACGATTAAAATGAGATGGAGATCGAATACTGGAATGTCATTGGCCATTTTTTAGTTGCATCCTTTTTTATTCGGATGAATTTTGCAAATTTCATGGCTACATGAACTCTGCTCAAGTCATCTCGTTAGTAGGGCCATGACAAGAATACCTCCAAACGGCCGAAACAATTTGGAATTTTAAACGAACATTTCAAACCGAAACGCAGATTCAAAAGGATTAACAATGTCTCTCAATATTCAGAAGAAATAATGCTTATATGACTGGACAAAATATAAAATCTGCAAGACAGTGGTATGCATATAATACTGTAACTGAAACGTAACCGACTTTCCACATTAATATAGTATATACTCTTCCTTTATCGAAACATTTTTCGAGTGCGCTCAGAAGAGCCTTGTGCGGGAAACGGTCCTCAATTTGTCTTGGATGCCGAAGAACTATGGCGTCTTACTGATTTTTACAGTAGCACATTTGTTATTCCAACTGTATAGGAAAACCCACAGTGCCATGTTCTATTTCCATAAGCGGCTATCTGTATCAGAGATACCTCATCATAATTTCAATGGCATTCAACAGATTGATTGGTCCATTCAGGAATAGTACAAGTAGGTATTCACAGTTTCAACCAAGCACTGTATTAAAATGATTGGGCGACGCTGGTTTTCACTGGGTTTCGTTTCCGAATTAATTAATATGTGTGATTGTTCTCAGCATTATCCTTCACGATATTCTCTGATACTTATTGACTTCTTATGAGTTTTTTGAAAATTTCAATAACATTTTTGTAACAAAATGTTTTGACTTTCAATATTAGGACTGGTTTCATTTATTATCCTTTTGATCCGTTCATATGTTTGTGTGTATTATTTTTGAACGGATATTTTTGTGACTTTTTGTTGTGGTGCGAAAGTTGACACACGACAATAAAAATTGCCTTGATTTTATATTTCATCATTATGAATGCTAAAATATTTTGTAAGGATCAAACGCCATCGCGCGATAAGAAAATTTCAGTTTCTCTAGAACACTGAGCCTTTGTTAAAAAAATATGATATGATAACTATTAACGTGATCTTAATTTTCAAGTGATATGGAAAAATCTCTAGCACGAATATAATGTCTTTGTTCTGCTGGAATATCGATCGAAATCAATCATTCTTCATTGAATATCTCTCTGATTGTTGAAAGTTGAGACTTTCTACGTGGTATCTCGTAAACAAAAAAATGTATCAAAGGTAGAAATTATTGACTTCCATTAGGAAGAAAACCTTCCTTGGAACAAAAGTCCTTTCCTGGAATATACCGAAAAGAGTAATGGGATATGTCTTTGAAACATTCCTAGTTCACTTGTTGAAATTGTGATTTCTACTCATCGAATCAAAAATCACATTATCAAAACCAGCTTATTTGATATAACGAAATGAATGTATATACCCAATTCTTGTTATTCGTGCATATCCTTTTAAAATAATTCAGTGAGACTCACTACTCACTAAACATGGTAGATGTGATCAACTCCTACACTTTGCGCCATCTATGTAAGAAAATAGTAAGCGTGAAATATGGGGATTTCTGTAATTATAATGAATTAACGTCGCTCAAGAGCAACAGATGGTACAACGCTACGGTTCTCACACATTTTATTATCGCCTACGCAAAATATTTTCTGAATACATTTATAGAAAATGATACCATGTATTATCAGTCATGTTCGAGAAGCGCAATGTTTTTTTTGACGATCATTGGTGAAATGCAAAGAGTTCAGGAAGGTATGCGAGGGAGTGCAAGCAATTTATTATCTATACACTCGACAGGCGTTTCGCCGAACAAGTTGGCATCAATATATATACTGCTCGCCAATCATATTAAGATAATCGGAGAATGAATATACAGGAAACCCCAAAAAATGTCATTACTCATTTGATGTTTATAGAGAACGACTAGACGTACCTATGAACTGAAAATTCAATAGTGGCTACTTGGGAATGTTATCTGCAATCGTAATATTTCGAGAAGTGCAGCGTTGTCAGCTTTTTCAATTTTTCATATCAACTCGTATTTTCACAGAAACACACCATATATTTTAACATTTCCGTAATGATTCGCCAAATCAGATTTCTATGTAATCATATGATGATTTCATTATTTGTGATATGGGGTATGCACAGGAAAATGAAAGGAATGGAAGAAAGGCCCATATACAGAGTTTGATATTTGAAGATTCTTCGTTTTCTGCCCGAATTTTTTTAATATGAATGTATTTGGTTGACAGTATGTCGGGAATATCGCAGAGCCCTAATTCTACCGTATGCTGATGTGCATAAAAACTACACCGGAATCAATAAGAATGTGAATTTCAAGGAAAACATGTTTTTTATTGAGTTATTGCAGAAAGGTAATATTCTTTGAGTTGTTTGTGATTGAAAATGTATTTTTTTTTATCAAAAATCGCATTATTTTCATGGTTGTTTCCGATTAACCCAAAATATTCACATTTCAGTAAATGGAAGAAATTTAAAATTCAACGTTCATTAATTGAAAAAAAGGCTTTTCAGAAAATCATGCAATATTTTTTAATAATAATAAATAAAGCCGGTTTCCATCATTTCTGACCCAAAAATCAACGAAGACCCCATCACATTCACCGTACTCGAAACTACCTACTCCATTTATATACCAGCAAAAAATTCTAGAAGTTCAACTCCTTTAGAATGCTTAGCTCAAAAAAAGTTCTACGTGAATGAAGCATTGTCGTAATTTCTCAAATAAATATATATATTTTGATTACTCAAAAACTAATGACGATATGTAGAAACTGCTAGAGTACCAAAATCAATTGTTTTTTTTTAAAATGGTGATATTTTTTGAATTTTTGTTTCGTGAGAATTAAATCACTGTTCAGCATTAAATATTTTTGAATCGAAGAGTTTGAATGAAATTACATGCTATCTTGTAACCCTTAAAATTTTCCATGGAATGAATTTTTGATGGACCCTATAGATTGAAAACTAAGGACGATAGATATAGATGAATAACCAATTCCTTTTTTTTTCTCGAAATTCGGAGAACGAATATTAGAGCTCTAATTAAGGTTCATTACTGAGACATTCAATATACTACACATATAGATGAGGGTTGAATACTTGCAATAAAAAATTGAAACGAACTGATGTGTGGTACCTAATTTTAGGGTTGAGACATTGAATATCATCATAATGATGTTTCAGAATATCAAGAAGTCTTCATCAAACTGATGTGAAGTTCATTCCGATTTGTTAGTTCAGTTTGTATTTTATAAGTTATGATAATGAGGTGTAGTTTTCACAACATATTATTGTAAGCATGGGGTAGATTTCGAGGTAGAGGTTAAGTTGAGCCTAATTTAAAATGCCCATGGTAATCGATGCATGTTAAAAAAATGGGGGCTCCTTACCATTTTTGAAATACCTACTCGTAAATATACAACTGTAAAGATACGAAAGCGATCACAGTACCAGAGAGAACCACTTACTTGATTTCATGTGGTTTGTACAGAATCGACGAAAACTCCTGAATCCAAAGAATATCACAGTCACACCTCCAAGGGTTGTGCCTCAAATCCACGTGGTCCATTTGACGGAAGAAACTCTTGTAGGACTCACTTATCGACTTGAGTCTGTTACCCGCAAGGCTAAGGAACTTGAGATGCTTGTGACTGGTGTCCTTGGAAACGACATCAAAAGCAAGTTCACTGAATACTTCCAGATTCGGGCAATACGTTATCGAGAGTTTTTCCAGCGAGTACAGGTTATAAAACGCGTAGTGGTGAATGCTCGTCAGGGATGGCATCCTGCTCAGTTTGAGGGTCTTGAGGGAGGGAAAGTTCAGATACTTTGCTGAGACGTAGGTTAACTTGTTTCCAGACAGATCCAGATTTTCCAGGCCATACGGAAGATTTGGCACTTCCGTGAAGGCATTATCAGCTAGATGTAAGGAAATCACCTTTTTGAATCCGTCAAAGAAAGGGCTGGGCAGTCCTGTGAAGTTCAAGCCATCTAGTGATAAGTGAGTGAGGTCAGACGTTAGCCCTAGACTGCCTGTGAGCGATCCTGCCTGCCTGAGGAAATCACCGACGTGATTGTAGCTCAGATCTAGTATCCTCAAATTGGCCATCGGTCGAAACAAGTGGTCTGGAAGCATTTTGAGTTGATTGTAGCTCAGATCCAGTCTATGGAGATTGTTCTGATTCTGGAAAGTCTGTTTGTCCAGTGACGTTATATTGTTGTCGCTCAGGTCTAATTCTTGTAAATTTGGAAGGGCCAGAAAGAATTCGCTATCTATCAGGGTAATATCGTTGAGCTTCAGAATTAACACATTCAGTTTTTTGCTTGATAACTTGTGTCGCTTAGGGTCCAAGATTCGAATGTTATTACCTGTGAGGTCTAGCGAATTGATGTCGTTTTCAAGTTGGTCGGGTATGTTTTCGATCTTCCTGGTGGAACAGTCTGCTTTGTATTGGGGCAGATGCGTTCTTTCATCTGTGAATCTTTTGCAAAGACACTGGATTTCACTGGAGTTAGAACACACTTCACTCAGCACCGATTCACAGAACAACAGCAAACACAGGAATACGAATTTAGTCATTTTTGATAGAAATAGTTCATAAACGCAAGCACTATCAACTGAAAAAATAAATCAGTCCATTTACGCTGTAGAATAAATAATGTCGACTTCTACCGTCTTATCGATAACAATCAGATAAATAAGGTTACTCAATTATTTATATCAATATTGGATGCGAATATAATTGATAATACTATTTACATAATATTTTTTATCTCCGATAAACAAATGACTTTCCTGTATTAGCCACCTCATCTTTTCAATCAATTGACGCTATATGTGTACCGATGTATGATTCGCCTGTTTCTATATTGGGTGATGAACTTACATGTCTGTTTAACGAAAAAAACGTGTTTAATGTTAGGAGAGAATTGTTAACTGAGGGGAGAGACGATACTTTTTTGACTTCATTTTTTTATCTTCAGCTTAATGCTCCCATAACAAAAAACCGGTGCAATCAGTTGTTAGTGTTTTTTCACTTTTTATGTGAACGTTAACTATGAATTGTGCTTGATAAACATTACTGATGATTTTAATCATATTTCAAAATTTCAAAATAATATCTCATCGCCACTGTGAACAAGACTTTATCTCACAAGCACCACTTTGACATTGAAACTAAGTTATCCATCATCCAATGAATGCCATTCCTTTAATACCAACGCTTTACATTTTTTCAATAAGCCTGCTTTTACCTACAGTTCCGAATGTCCTTCGAAGATATACTGATGCATTGTAAATACTCAAACAGAACTTGATTGAAATAACCAATCTTTTCAGTTCTTGTTTACCAAAAATAGCTCAAAATATTGGCAATAGCCCTAGGAGCATTCTCAGATGGGTTGTTATACATACAAGGAGAAATAGAATGTACACTAACTGTTTTTTTTTTCTAGTCATGACAGAAAACATGACGTTATGCCTCGCAACATCAATTATAGAGTAAACCTCTGGGCTCAGAAGGAGAAATGATTTATACATATTCTTGCAAATACTAGTTGTGGTTTCCTGAAAAAGAAATCAGACCAGTTAATAAAGTCATTCTGGAGTCTTTTTCATGATGAAAAAACTGGTCACCATTCTGACGCTTGTCATTTTCCAATGGAACCAACAAGCTGCGATAAAGACCCGAGAATATTTAATCCAATTCCGAATGAGATAATAAATCCTTTTAATTTTCCATCTGTGGAAATATGTAGATGTTGTTTACCTACATCTGGTGTTGAACGGTATTTCAGGTGCTTTGTTCCCTGATTTATTTTCTGTGGGATTCAAATAGTGTGACTAGTTAGGCATTAGAAAACAAAAAAAATATCTAATAATGTGTTTTTCAACATTCTATAAATCAATGAACACAACAAAATACATTTGAAGGTTGAAATTTTGAATTAACAACTTGCTTTGGTATTTGTGCTCGGAGATGAAAAGTTGATGTTCCAATCTCATTCTTACTATATTGAGTGATACGGAATCATTTTACTTCCCTGTATCTTGTTATTTCGTAATTATATTTCGATTACTTCGAACTGATGTCATAAATGTACAATTTTCATATTACAAATGGAAAGCATAATAAAAAAAATAACGATTCGGTATCCTTTCCAATGATACATAACAATCATACTCTCAATTCACAATCTGCTTTTATAATTGGTATTTTATGAAAATTCACTTTTTGTATTGCCCTCGTAACGGAACATCTTCTTGAAAGTGTACTATTGAAAATTGAAAAATGTCTTGTTTAACAATAACTCATGGCCAAACTTCTCACATATTATTATTCATGCAGACTAACTATATCTACAATTCAATTTCTCAACATCAATTGACTCATTTCTTTCAAATGCTAAGGAATTTTTAAATTTGTTCAGGAACTCCAATACATATAGAAATGCGAAATATTAATGTGTATTAGAGTTTACAGCTAACTTTAAAGATTCCTATGCGAGCATTTAGGTAATGATAGACTTGAAATTGAGAAATAGAGAAAATTTAAATTTGAGAAATAGCTTGTCTGCATAAAAAATCTCTCTGAGAGAATTGCAAGGATTTTTAATGAAGAACAATTTAAAATTGCTTTCTCTAACGACAACACTATCGGAAAAATATTCTTTTCACGTCAAAAAGAAAAAACTCCCACTGATCTACAATCGAACGTTGTCTACAAAATTAATTGCAATAATTGCAACAAATGTTATGTGGGTCAAACAGGACGATATTCAAAAAAACGAATCTCTGATCACGATAGAGACACACGAAAGCTGAATGTCAGAAATCCCATAGCCTTAGTTGAACACACTAGAGAAAATGGCCATACTTTTGATTTTACAAAACCTATCATTCTTGATCAGAAATCTTCTCTGTCAAAAAGGGTATTCAGTGAAATGATACAAATTCTACGCCAAGACAGCTAATACA
This sequence comes from Zygogramma bicolorata, assembly GCA_032362365.1. Classification (NCBI taxonomy): domain Eukaryota; kingdom Metazoa; phylum Arthropoda; class Insecta; order Coleoptera; family Chrysomelidae; genus Zygogramma; species Zygogramma bicolorata. Next base: position 92,732 of record JAVJAQ010005386.1, on the reverse strand, counting down.
AGAAGAGATATAGAAGGATTGAATACGGCTTATTACAATCTGATAAGTCAGCTACAGAAATGATTCTTTATCATTATACGGTGTTTTCAAACAATCACGTTTTTTTTTATCAGCATTCATAAGAACTACAGCTATTCTATGAATTTTATTTCAGTATTCGTTTGTCTCGTGCTCAATGTGGAATTATTTGTATCTAGAGTGTATATCTTAAATGTCTGTTTTATACATAATTTTAATATTTTTACTCGGAAAAACTGATTTTTGGTATTTTTCAAAATTTTTTTTTGCAATAATCAACATCTTGAACCCCTGACAATATTTCAATAGTTTGTTGGCATTCTCTTATTTTATTTATATCCTACCATTTTAACTCATTGTTATTGAGCCCTGATGATGAATGTATTAAAATTCGAACGTTAGCAAAGAAACAATAGTTTTTCTCTAATCCAATTGATTCCAATCCCACCAATACCACCATTGAAGAATAAAAAATATTGTGTAAAAAGTTTGTCCATAAGTTATTGTTGATTGTTACTCACATGATATTGTCCAATATTTCATAGTAAACTTTCATGAAAAGGTTCCTTCACGAGGGGAATACTTTTGTAATTTTTTATAAAATCTCAATTATATCAGCAGATTATGAATCAGAAGTATGATTGTGATTATATTACCCAGAAGAATAGAAATAAGAAGGAAGTAGCAATAACTTATGAAGGACCCTTAAATGGGTTTGACACTGGGACTAGACTCGGTACATGTTCTTCTAGCTAGTCATTGCAGTAAATTCCAACTAAAGAGTAAACCTCTGGGCTTTAATGGAAAAAGATGAACACGTTTTCTCACAAAAACTGCCACTTGTTCGCTGCAAAGGTAATCAAATCAGGTATGAGACTTTTTCAAAATCACACTCTGAACTATTTCGTACTGAAACTCGTTCAAAAAAGTTGGGATATTGTCGTAACAGAGTTCAATGATACTGATCAAAGTAGTTGTTATGTTGTTTCATTATCGTTATCATTGATGGAATACTTTGTTTTTCAAGTAATTGTAACTCACTAATTTATATCTAATTCCTGCAAATATCTAGATATGTTTCAATTGTATACCTATAGCTCGCAAATATTTTGTCCTCAATATTTATTTTCTGTGGAACTTTTGACAGTGTCAATTGATTGAAGATTTTTCACGCATTATAATAATAATAATAATAATAATATCGTTTATTATGCATAAAAAAAGTACATTTTATACATAAAAGGAAAAGGGTTAGCCAAAGGCTATCTTCCACCCCTCCCAAAAATAATCAAGCGTGTGTAAGTTAATCATGATAATACAAAAATACCTATTTACTATCAAAACAATGATAGAGAAAAGATGAAAAAATCAATGAAGAATATGAATACAATTATACACTTAGATTCTAATAACAATTAATATTCTTAACATTCTATTGGTCAATTCAACGATTTCATTACAATACCATACATTGGTTCTTAATTTAGCACTGAGCAGTTAGAAGCTGTGATTTGAGTTCCTTTTTGAAATGATGAATATTGTAATGTAAAAGAGGTGAAATTTCATTCAGATAGCGAGGGGCAATATAAGAAAAACATCCTTCAAATTTGGAAGTACGGTGCCTAGGTATGTTGAATGAGTTAATTCTCAAATTGACCATATGTATATCAGAATGCCTGTTTAATAAACTATATAAATAACTAGGAGTTTTCGTTTGGAGCAACTTAAACAGGAAAATCTTTATCAAATATTGGACTCTGTATCTTACATTCAGCTCCTTCATTTTTAACAAAAATGGCGTGACATGTTCACCATACGGTATGCAGCATACGAATCGCATACACGCATTTTGTATGCGTTGTAACTTCATTTTGTTATATTGCGGCAAAAAATTGTAATACACTGAACAACAATACTCGATATGGGGGTAAATAAGAGTTTTAACAAGCCTGAGTTTCATTTCTTCAGATAACTGATACTTGAGTTTATAAAGCGATTTGAGTTTGAAATATGATACTTTGAAAATATTTTTCACATGTTCATGGAAAGACAAAGAGCTATCTATGGTTACACCAAGATTTCAAGCACTTTCTACCCAGTCAATAACTGCGTTATCAATAGTGAGCCTAAAGTTTCTTTGAGTTTCAACTTGTTGTCTTTGAGATCCTATGCATAAAGCCAAAGTTTTATTTGGATTAATTTTCAGTCCATGATGCTCTTAGTATAGGAATGTATTATGCAAATCTGAGTTTATATTGGCTATGCAACTTTCTGTATCAGTATTATGGGAAGATAGATATAACTGTATATCATCTAATAGAATTCCTGAAAACAAGTGAAAATGGGGATTATTATTTTACATTATATGCAAATCTATACTCATTTCAGTTCACAATCTTGTTTAATGACTAATGAGAATGGGATTATTATTACCTTATGTTATTTTTCATGACCTAGCAGAAAATTTTGATGTTAATTTCACACAATATATTATCAAGAATATAAAAAGATGTAATATAAAATATCCAGCTTGAGACTAAGTAGAAGTCTCATCTCCTAGGAGTTTGTTGGAATATAACTCTAGATGAAATTCATCATCAGTTTTTTCTGTGAATGATATATTTATGACAGTTTTCTAGGCACATGTCTTCAAAACTTTTCACAATCTCTGTACATTTTCTCCTGCCCTTGGTCTTTTCTCCCCAGTTTTGTATCTCCAGTTGTTTTTGATTTTTTCTGATTTTATCCAACCATCTCTTTTTCGACATTCCTCTTCTACTTTTATCTTCCTCTCATCCTGTAAACATGTCTCCTCATGTAAACATGTCCCAGCCAGTGTGATTTTCGTACACTGAGTCTCAGTTCTCAGTTTGTTCTCCCACTCCATTGTTCTTCGCTTTCGTGTACTGTGTACTCTCAAATATCTTTCTCAGTGAGTGGGTATTTGTTTCGACTTTCATTGCCCATAAAGTTTACACTATGATATCTGTGATCGAAAGAATCTAAACCGAAACAATGAAATGCGAATGTAATTGAAATACACAGAAAAAACTTGAGATAAGAGCAAAACACTTTTCTCGAAGTAAGGTCTGATATCACTGATATGATTGAACTGCGGAAGTATTGAGGAATGGACAATTTCAATGACTGAAAACTCAAGTTTTATTGTTCAATTCCAAAATTTAAATATGTTTGCATCAAAATATGCACCCCTATGAATGGTGCATCGTTTTCCGTTGATCCGGCCCTGTGCTGCAGGGTGAATCGTAGACGATTTTCCAGTCGAGAGCCCGTCCGTCGTAGAAATTACAATATTTACAATGTCATTTACATGGCGATCTTGCCCCTGTGCTGAAATTTCAAGTCCGTTGATAGACCAGGTCAATTAACCACAAATCCATTCAAATACGGCTCTAACCTGATGTAGGAAATTTATTTGTGGGAATAGCTCGGAGATGTTGTGTATTATAGAAATATTGTTTTCTGCAATCGAAATGAGTTCTGCTCTTTGTAGAAAACATCATAAACTGCAAAAAAAACCCGAAGGTTCGTTCAGATATGCAATAGCTTTTTCAGAAAAAATTCTTTTGCATGTAAAACTATTAAAAATAAAATATTTAACTATTTTGCATGACCACTTGGGGTCCAGAATCAAAAAATTAATCATTACACAACAGTTTGAGACTATAGTAGTAAATTTGGATTTTAAAATTCTATTCTATGATTATCAAAAGAATACTTGCACCAATATTTTTATAGAAAATTTATGAATTGCAATTCACGTATACGTATTCTATTCGTATTGAACGGTATCGTAAATATTTTGCTGAATTGAGGATAAGCTAAAAAATGTTAAATCCTAATCTATTTTGTAAATTCGAAAACATTCCTGAGTTTTGTTCTGACAGTTTCGATCATCTTTTCGTTGCGTATATCATTCTGCAATATTGAGAAATTATCAAATCTGAAGATGGGTTCTCAGATTATGGGTACGTGTCGCGGTTTTGTAAACCCATTGTAAGTGAAAATCATACAGGAAACTGTAATATATTTTTTTTAATATGGATTTTCATCAAGTATCGGCCAGTTCAATTCAATGTTTATATTACTTTCATACAATAATATGTTGAGTTCTGTCACTTGCTGTAAGTATCAAAGCTTGAATATTGATGAATAATTGAGCTGTAATCAACACATTGATTTAATAATTAGTAAAGTTCTTTTGTAGCGGGTGTATTGAAGAGGTGCTCACATATAATGGATGATGAACAAAAAAAAACGAAACACACACGCACACGAAATAATTATATATTTAGGCACAAACTTTTTCGATATGAGAACCCTGAAAAAATGATAACAGGCTGAACTAGTGCCACGATTATATCAGAACAAGATGTTTATGAACATAATAAACGAAATAGAGATTCAGTCAGAAATTAGTTCGAACATTTCATGGAGGCTCAGGATTCACCAATTTACAGAGTCATTGCAGAATATAACAAAATTCCAAAAGAAATTGAAAACCACTATAGAAAAAAGATATTCAATATCAAAATTGCATTTTAATTGAAACCTTTCATGTGAATTACTGTATTCTGTTATATATAACAAATTGTTTTATTCTGTGAGATGGAAGTACTGTGAATTCTTTGTATATTTCACCTATAGGTCTTGTTCCCAGAACCTGTGTTCTGTATGTGAGGTCAAGTATATAATATATGGAAATATATTAATAAATGGAAAATACGGATATTTTCAAAGATTGAGTAAACCTCATTTTGGCTCTGTCGAGATTTGGACAGAAGAAAAAGCCAGGAAAGTTCCTCAATCTGTTCACGAGAATATTCATGCTTCTGAATTGTCCTGGTCTATAATGCCATTGAGGACGATCCTTGAGAACGCATCAATAATGTATCGCAGCAATTAGAGTTCATTCATTTGGCGAACGGGTGATCTTGCGATCCCTGACACGTGCCCTTTCACGACGGGAAGAGGAAATGATGACGAGATTAGACGGTGAGAGATCTTTTCTTTCTTTGGACGAGAGTTGTATCAATTGAGACTTTTGTGAAATGAATTCACGAGTCGAATAGGGGCGAAATTGTATATGAAATTTTTCCGTCTTTTATTTCTTGAAACCCTAGAAAATAACTAACATTCATTCAAATATAACTGGGACTAATGCATCGACTATAATTAGAAAACTGAGGCCAAAAGCTATATTGTTTGTCAATAATGTCTTATCCATGTTTGTTATATCGACAAATGAAATCTATCGATTTTCCAATATATTATTACTATTACTTCGTGAATTGGTAATGAAAGAAACCCCTCTCTCCATCGAATTTGTGACAATGTTCATTACTTTTCTCAAGTTACGATTAAAATTACAATTAAAAAATTGGGTGAATTGAAAAGTTTATATCGAACATCATATAAACAATAATTTTTATTAGTGACGTATCGAATTGCCAAGATTCAAATTCGTACAAAAAGTTCTTTCGGCAATATCAGACGTAAATTAGAAAAAAAGCTGAGAATTTGCCTATTGAAAGAGTAAATAAAATGAATATTATTAGGTGGAGATTATGTGCTGGGATTCTCAAGAATATTATCTGTAGATGATTCGATTTAGTCTTCAAGTGTACTCTAGGGGAAAAATTATCTGTAAATATAACAATGATTCACCTGGAATTCTTTGGATCAGTGGCGGATCCAGGATCAGGTCAAGGGGGGGGTCTATAACTCAAAATTATATATATATATATATATATATATATATATATATATATATAGAGAGAGAGAGAGAGACTTATTTGGGTTGCAGTCTGGGGATGACAATTAGGCTGTTCTCTTTGTTTTTGTCAAGCTTTCGAAAATGTTTATTTTCTTTTTCAAGACGCTACAATATGTAAATGTATAATATGAATTACAATATATATATATATATATATATATATATATATATATATATATATATATATATATATATATATATGTGTGTTCGGATAGGTTTCCGCGGTCAGTTGTGTGTTGTTGTTGAGTTCGGGTTGAACCGCGTCTGGAGTTTTGTTCTCGACGTTTCGGCTCCGATTTTGGAGCCATTTTCAAGAGGTGAATGTGACTTCACGCTGAGGTCTCAATCTGCCTACTCCTCATGTGTTATCACAGGGGGCAAGGGTTTGTGACTTGATGCCGGGGCCTCAATCTGCCTACTCCCCAGGTCTCGTCACGAGTTTTTTCTAAGGTCTCAATCTGCCTATTCCTTAGATCGAACTGAGGTATCGAGGGATGTTGGGTAGGATTTATAGCAGCGGGTGCTACTAAAGGACCGTCGGATGTCTTGGTGGGGACTGGGCATCTGGAAATTAGGGGTTTCCATGCAGTTGGAAGTCTCTGGCCGTCGTCACGTTTATTTAAGCAGGAAGGTCGCTTCTCGATTTCGATGGCCTCGCGAATTATACGAGCTTGTAGTGTTTTTGCTGTGGCGATGGTCTTAGTGTTCGCAAAGTCTATATTGTGTCCTGTCTCTTGATGATGTTTGGACAGAGCTGAAGATGGGTCTGATTTTCGGACAGCAAGTTGATGTTCGTATACTCTACTTGTCACACGTCTGTTGGTCTGGCCTACATATGTTCTATGGCCATGTTCTGATTGCCAGAAAATTATGAGCTACCGTATAGCAACAACTAGTCAAGATCCAAAAAAAAGGTGAAAGAGATTGACATGAGCAAAATTTGAAGGTGTAGCCAGAAGGTAAAGTAGGTTCGAAACTTTACTTTTTTTGAATCGAATCGAGTTGATTTAACCGAATCAACAGCATATTCTACTCATACATAGTATATTCAAATCGTTACCGGCATACACAATACTCATCACAAATGTAAAAAGTCTAATTTTTCGAATACTGCGCCAAAAAACCTCGAAAATTTACTAATGTTTAAATGTAGCCTGCTCTTTAGTTTTCAATGGAATGTAATAATAATTATTGAAGTTTTTCAATTTTAAAGCAAAAAAATTTATTCTATTTTATTTTTTTGTCTTGCTCATGTGACATTTTTTCGTTCCCTAACAAAATTTGGAAATTACGAGCCGATACAAATTGAAAAAAAATTATCTCTTATTTTCCCAATGGGGGGGGTCCGGACCCGAAAACCCCCCCCGTGGATCCGCCCCTGCTTTGGATGTATTATTATGGTTGTCTCAAATAATGGATCGGTGAATAAAACTAAACATAAGTTCTATCACTATAGATCTCATAGATCTACCCTTCTCATATCTCAACAACACGGATAAATCAGTCCCAAGAAGTTTTTTTGCAAGCATTTACTTTGATTTGCTTAGACTATTCACATTTTCCATCGACCGAATCTTATTTAAATAGTAGTTTGTACAAGAGTGGATATGGTGGCCATATCGCACGAGGACGATGTTGCCAATATCCATACGAGCTATACAGTTAATTTTTTCTTCGACCAGGTAAATATTTCAGAACTCTCTTTCAAGTATCATATTGATATAATCATTTTCAGATATAATGCATTTTTTCGGTAATTATAAACCACTGAAAGAAAAGAAACATCATTGAATTCAATACTGAACGATACAAACTGAATTAATAATGTGAAATAAAAAAAAGTAAAAAAAAATCGGTTTTGGTGAGGCTCGAACCAACGATTATAAAGTGGACAGTCTCAGAGGGCGTACGCCTTAACCAACTAGACCATTTTGAATATACAAATTGTTTTTTATATGCAGATTCACACGAAAGAGCAGCCTGTAATGTTCAAAGAACACCGACAGGACAGGAGATACGAATTAACATTCACTGTGAATTTTTTGAAGTTCGTTAGCTTCAGGAAAAACCTCTTTCGGCAAGGAGTTCCAAAGTTCAGCTGTTCTATTGGAAAAAGATTCCTGAGCAGGAGAGGTTCGACAGGTCTCCAAATTCACAACAAAGGGGCGGAAATTCTGTAATCGTCGAGTCATCCCTGAGATATTGCCAAGGGTGGAACGACTGATAACAATTCAGAAGAGCACCGACCGTGAATATATCTATAGAAGAGATACAAGTCTCCGACCCTTCTCTGAATAGAATCGAGAAGCCTCAAGGTATGTTTTGGTGCCGCACTCCACACATGAGAACTATATTCCAAGACAGGTCGTATCTGAGCCTTGTAGATCATTAGAAGCTGACGAGAAGTGAAGTATTTCTCCGCATGAAATAGAAACCCAAGTTTCTGGGAAGCATCTTTAGCGATCGATCTCCTATTATTTTTCCATGAGAGATTAACACTAATCGTAATTCCTAACATCGAGATACTTGAATTGTAGGAATAGTTACTCCTGACATCTGAATACTAGATGATGATAGATCAGCTTTCCTTGGGAAGAGATATGTCTGGGTTTTCCTAGCTTTAAATGCCGTTAAGTTCATGTGATCCCATTCTATTATTTTTATCAAGTCATCGTTAATTCTATTGACGTAAATGTTTCTTTGAATTTCGGTTTCTCGAGCTCGTATGGGGACTCTGGAAGAGAAACTAGTAAGTATGAAAAGTACTGTCGTCCGCAAAACTATGTACTGAACAAGATGTTTTCTCGAGCAAATCATTAATATGAAGCAGAAATAAAGTGGGCGCCAGAACTGAATCCTGTGGAACACCTGCATGTATGTAGGGAATATCAGACGATACTTCATTGTACAACCCCGATAATAATTGGTGTGAAGAGTGGATGTAAGTCCTTTAATTACAAAAAAACATCAGTTGTGACAATTCAAACTTGACTCAATAGATTAGAAAATATTTCAGACATAAGTACATTCATTTATGCTTAAACCAAACATCTTGGATTTCGTGTTTGTAGGTGAACAGATCAGAATTGTGACGTTTCTACATGGTTATCCCATGTAACCAAGTATTTTGTTATCTGTGATTGGTAGAATTCATATCCTAAATCATAACGATTCAGCTGATTGGAATCACCTACTTATCCGTATAACTACTTTTCTTCGGGCTTGAAGGCCGTCGTTGTTTGGAATTTCTCCCTAACGTTTCGCTAGCACGAGTGGCCAGCTTCTTCAGAGGCTTACTCATTTCCGATGACTGAATCAGTCATCGGAAATGAGAAAAGTATTTATACTATACTAATAACCTCGGCTGCGAAAGCCTTAACCATTTTGTCACCTACTCATCCGTTTAGTAAACTATGAAGAAATGAGCATATTTACTGGTTGAAGTAGAAAAAACTCTGCGCGCGATTTGGACGAAGTCCCTCAGGGATTTATACTAGGACCTGTACTATTCATCCTTTACATTAATAGTTTGGGAATCGAGATTCCGTATTCGAATCATATCGCATATGCTGATCCCTGATACTGTCAGATAGGAGTACTCATGTTTTGAAAACTAAATGTGAACAAGCTTTACTCGCGGCGTCTAATTTTTTTCGTGCTCATGATCTTTTTTTCAATGCTCAAAATACTCAAATTATCCGTTTCCATAATGTTCAACACAAAATCGAGCCTTTGAAATTAAATATTAATAACCTCAACTGGCACGCACATTGTGAAAGTTTGATATCAAAAATGAATTCTATTCAGTATATGTTCAGGAACTTGAGGACTGTGTTGGATACAGCTCAGCTCTCTGTTATTTACTATGCACAAGTAGAATCTAGGTTGAGGTATGGTATCTGCTTGTGGGGCAACTCCACTATGGCTAAAAATGTTTTTATTACTCAAAAATCCATTCTGAGATGTATTTTCACTATTCCCAGAAAAGATTCTTGTAGAAAGGCATTTACCACACATCGTATCTTAACTCTTGCTAGCATATTCATTCAAGAATTATCAGTCTATGTATTCAAAAATCTTAGCAATTTCAATATGAACAGAGATATACACGATATGAATACTCGTCGGAAAAATGAAATCCATAAACTGGTTCCTAAGAATAAAATAACTCAAAATTCTCCGAACTATTGTGGACCAAGAATGTTTAACCATTTGCCAAATTTTATCAAAGCTAGTAAAAGTCTGAGGGAATTTAAATTCAATCTGAAAAATTTTCTCATTGATAATTGTTTTTATACTGTCAAAGAATATTTTTTATTGAAGTATTAGTACTTAATAGATATTTTACTTTTTTCTATTGTATGTGACTTGTCTTACACTTAGGTTTCAATATTTGTTAACCACCATGCAATTTTCTGGGTGCCTTCTGGGTGCCTTCTTCTCAACTGACCAATCCTATACAAAATGTATTTTTTGTCTTTTTGTCTTTTAAGGAAAATAAAAGGAAAAAAAAAACAAAATATTGCTTGCTTCACTGATCAACACTAAATAATAAAAATTGTACCCCTCAATTTTCTCATCTCAGGAAATTTTCTATACTGAGCCCACTTTCTTTATAATGAAAACAAATGATACCCTATTCACGAATCTGTTTACGTGCACCACAGATACCTAAACATCTCTGCGGAGGAATAAAAATACGAGTGAATGCAGAAATTAGTATACGTATTACTCAGACTATTTTGTCGAGAGCGCAGTGAATGAACAGAGTAACATAGAAGTAGTGTCAATCATCCCCACAAATCCGCTTTTTTCATTGTCGCTTGTCAGATTAGGCTCGATGGGCACACCCTCCTCAAAAGCAGGGCTAAAATATGATGTTCGAGGCAGTTCTTTGCATGTTTATGTTAGGAGTTGCAAAGCTCCTTACTGATGCGATTAAAAAGGAATGAAAGCTGAGGGTTCGCGCATTCTGTTTCTTCGGAACTTTCTTTTACTGTACGGGTTTTTATATATTTGGAATTTCCAGCAATTAACTTCTGATTCTCGGAAAGAAAGAGTCGTTTCGAAATCCAGGAGAATAAAAGTTAATAACTATCAGATAACAGGTGAACACGCTTATTTCGAGATTTGTTAAAAAACTAATTCGACTCTAAAAACGAGTAGGTAGCTACTAGATACTAGGACGTGTACAACTGATTTAATTGGAAAAATGATTACCATCAATATCCATTTTTCAGTCAATTAGAAAATATTCTGAATATTCCTCTACAAAACTTACAATTTTGATCAGTATTTATTCAACGATCGAATTTGAATTCAAATTTTCATGTCAAATTCTTACGGGAGATCACCTGCGTGGTTGAACCTACTTTAACGGGATATTAATGTCTGAATTAATCAGTTAAAGTTCAATTCGATAGTTGAAATTTCAAGATAGTGTGGATGAACTGTGTATCGATATTTTGAATAAGAATTGATATTACAAATACCAAAAATTGGCGGTAAGCAAATATTTTTTGTACCGGTTGAATAGTCATTTGATTTTTTGTACTACCAATATCCTGATTTAGGTCATATTCAGGCGGTGGCGGTCGGAAAAAATTACATTTTTCACGTTTGGAGACTTTCCTATAGTTTGTAGTGAACCGGGATTGAAACATTGTATTGAAAAAAAAGACCATAATAAAATACGATAACGTGTAGGGTAGACCGGAAACAGAATTAACAAAAATTGGATTTTTAGCTTAACATTTGAAGTGATTCAACATCTAGGCTTGATTTTAACCTATGATGTAACTATTTATGTATCAAATAAAAATTTGAAATGAAGAAATTATGCCTCCTACAGAACATTTTTTCCAAAAAAGTCGTTAATTCTTACCTGTTCCATGTTCGGGAAGAAGGGGCAACAAATTAATATTACGTTATGCCATCTGATTACTGATATACAAAAAAATATGGATGACATTAATTAATTATTAATGAAAGTGAAATAAATAAGGGCTTGCATGTTTATATTATGGATTCTAGATGCAAAAAAAGTATCTGTGAACCTTATCAATAAACAAAAAAGTATAAATAATATTTAATACTATCTCCTATTTCCGAAAAAAGCAAATTAAAAAAAACTTCTATGAAAACAGCCACATCAGATATTTAGCATACACTCTGTATTGATATGTGTAAATCATTCATAGACGTTTGAATCATTCCCAAAAAGAAAACATTAACAGTTTATAACAGCTAATCCCCTAAGGAGCGACGAGCTGGATCACATAGAAATCACTTTTCCTTTCCCAATTTGTCTAGCAATCCATTTAATTTTGGGATATTTCTACACATATTAGTCCAGTAACTGAAGATCCGAAACTAAGGAAAGCTGAGAACAAGTCTATGCGTTCTTCACTCGTGGCTCAATTTGTAGGTCGTCACAGATGTTTTCAAAGGACCCAAAACTTAACACAAAAACAAAAATTAAAGATCGTCTCATTATCTACAAGAATGATCCTTATCATTTTTTCCGAGATAAAGGGACCCAAAACTCTCCTCATTTCAGCTGCCGCTTTCTCTATAGGAATTATGTTGTCTATGCATTCGCTTGGAGGCAAGCGGACTAATTGTTTCATAACTCAGGCAAAAACTAACATTTTTCAATGATTTAAAGTTCAAGATAATGAGGAAACTCGTAGCTATCATTCCATGTATTTCGAAGTTCTTTCTCATTTGTCAAAAAAATTTAATAAGCTGTGAAAGTTTTTTTCCGCACCATTTCGACACTGTTTCATTAATTTGTTTAAATTTTTTTCAGAAATAGTCTTTTATTGGAAATTTTTCTTTTTAATGGGTCCTTGGGGGGGTCTTGAATGATCTCTGGATTTTTTTTAGACTCTCCCGCGTTCTAATAAATGTTCCATTTGTTTATTTACATTTTTCATGCGATTTCGGAGTTATGTAGAATCTGCAGAACAACCGCGAATTAAAAAATTATTAGCCATAAAAATATATATGTATTCGGAAACTAGAGCATCTTGGCTTCAAAACGATGTGCATGGCAAGTCGATAAAATGGCTAATAATTTTTTAATTCGCGGTTGTTCCGCAGATTCTACATAACTCCGAAATCGCATGAAAAATGTAAATGAACAAATGGATCATTTATTAGAACGCGGGGAAAGATCAAAAAAAATTCAGAGATCATTCAAGACCCCCCAAGGACCCATTATAAAGAAAAATTTCCGATAAAAGACTATTTCTGAAAAAAATGTAAACAAATTAATGAAACAGTGTCGAAATGGTGCGGAAAAAAAATTTCACAGCTTATTAAATCTTTTTGCCAAATAAGAAAGAACTTCGAAATACATGGAATGATAGCTACGGGTTTCCTCATTATCTTGAACTTTAAATCATTGAAAAATGTCAGTTTTTGCCTGAGTTATGAAACAATTCGTCCGCCCGCCTCCAAGCGAATGCATAGACAGAATTCCTATAGAGAAAGCGGCAGCTGAAATGAGGAGAGTTTTGGGTCCCTTCATCTCGAAAACTGTTGAGTTTTCGGAAAAAATGATGAGGGTCATTTTTGAAGATAATGAGACGATCTTTAATTTTTGTATGAACGAAAATTCTCTAATTCGTATATTTAGCCAGATATTGGCGGGAAACCCATTTTTCTGGGTTTGGGGGGCCATTTTCGGCCATTTCCATGAACGCAATCGTGTTAAGTTTTGGGTCCTTCGAAAATATCTGTGACGACCTACAAATTGATTCACAAGTGAAGAACTCATAGACTTATTCACAGGTTCGTCCCTACATTTACTGGACTATATTGAGAGTAGTTTGCAAAAAAAATCATTGTGATAACATGTCATACTCAAGTTTTCTGTGAACGTTCAATATATATATTTTTTTTTTGTCAATGAAATAAATCTGCATAGAATGTAGGGACGGATAATCCGATTTTTGAATATAGGACCCTTCCTAGGGGCTGATGGAACACAAACTATCTCAACATAATTTTGTAACCACAACTGCATTTGAAATCCCGAAGCGACAAATTGTCACTTATAATACCACTAGAGCTTGAAAAATTTCCAAAGATAATTAAAGAACGCGTGGTATTTGATAAGAAAAAGTTTACACCATATTGTTCTTCAACAAATTATTTGAAATTCATGTTTTAGCCTTTCAAAGTACGTCAAGATAGGTTTTGGATTCAACAGTTGATTCGAAATTGCCTTCTATCACATTTGATTTAGTTTATTGTGTGAGCTTTAACAAAATGAATCGATTCGGTCAAGAAACTACCGAAGTTATGGTACCGACTTCAGTTGCATACAAATATAAGCTAGATTTTCAACAGGGTATATTTGTTGGTAAAAACTTGCCTGCCACCTCCTGATATTCTTGTGAAACATTTCAATAAACATGGACGAGAAAACGAGGCTTTTTTATATGAGATTCACACAAGAGGAAAGCCCTGTAATGGTAGGTAGGTAATTTATTTATTCCAGCAGAGTTACAGTCTGTGAAACACGCCACTGAGTTACAAAAGTTATAAAACACAAGAGTCACAAAACCCAATGAAATGAGATATAGATACAGTACGGGTAAAAAAATATTCTAAAATATCATACAGTTAAAATATCATACTATAAAAAGTATTCTCAAATATAGGTGGAGAAGAAATCATCGACACAATGAGGCTCCATATTGCATGGATACTTTCGCAGCGATCTCAACAAGCTACCAGAGTCTTCAATACTTTTAATTTCCTTAGTGATACTATTGAAAAATGTAATTGCTTTATATAGTGGACCTTTCTCGAAAGCAGCCTTTGAATGTATAGAATAGTTATAGTCGTTTTTAAACCGAGTGCTATGATCGTGGGTAGTTGTATAGTTGTGAAAATACTCTTTATGTTTGATTAAAAATGTAATTGACTCCATAAGATAAACTGCAGGAACTGTCAGTATGTTGTTTGCTTTGAAGATTCCCCTACAGGACGCATCATAGGCTATGCCAAATATTATTCTTATCACTTTTTTCTGACATTTGAAAACTTTAGTTGATCCTGAGCAACTTCCCCATGTTGAAATGCCAAATTTCATTCTAGAGTAAAAGTTTGCATAATAGACCGAGAGTAGCACTGTTATATTCAAGTTTGGCTTCAGTATTCGAATTGCATAAGTTGTTGATGACAGATTGTTGCATAGCCTCTCCACTTGAGTTGTCCATGTCATGGTGTCAAGAATCGAACAGAAGAACTACATTTTATTATTATTATTTTAACACGCTTTTATTAGCTTGGGTTGTAACTATGTATGTAACGGAATCTTTGAGCATAATTTTCACCAATTTCCAGAAGTCTGATTAATTTGAAACTTTGCATACGTATCAAGGACCGATGACAATGCAATAATTTGATCATAGTTTTCCATTATCCTTATAAGGACCACCAGAATTAATAAATTCTTTTATAGATCCTTTGTAGTGGAGTAAAAAAGATAGAGCTAGCGCGCGTTCTGCGCATGCCTGCAGTTTCGGACTTATGGTCGGTTCATACACCACACTTTTACTTTTACTTTATCTTTTACTTTAAAAAAGTAAATCGAGGCGTTAATACACGGCACTTTTACTTTTAGTTTAAGGATGAGAACTTTTACTTTAAGAATGAGATAATTCAATAATTTCAGGGACTGCGCATGCGTGCATGTGAAGTCATCACAGCAAGCAGTGCCACCAACATTATAAGGAAACGTATTCTTCTGAATATTTTACATAAATGATATAAAATGGGTGTTCTGTGAAATATCTGTCATTATCGGATACAAAATAGCAAATTGCAAATCAAAACAAGGACGTAACCCACGATAACTTCTTCTTCTTCGTTTGTTTTTGATCACCGCGCATGCGTCCTGTTTACTTTAACACTGGTGTATGAACGGTCCCATTTCATTCTTAAGGTAAAAGTAAAAGTAAAAGATAAAGTAAAAGTGTGGTGTATGAACCGACCATTACTCTTTCGTTCTTTCGTAAAAATTACAGCATTGGACTACTATCAGTTTAGAATTCTGGGAAGTGATACAAGATTTCAACGAAACGATTATCTCTTTTATGCTTTATCATTCTTCGAATATTATCGAATCCAAAGCACCATAACAGCATGCGCAAGAAAATTGTTAATCAAGAAGGAGCAGTCGAAGACGTCCATCTTTATCTTAATAATCTCAGAGGTTCCGCAGCCTATTGGAGATCAGCCTCAAACGAGCTATTAGCTCAAATCAGATGTTTAGGAGCTTCCCCCATGCAATAGTGAAAAGCTTTAAATGAAATGATGAGATTGCGGAATGATTCGTAAGATATATCACATTTCCACTAGAAACTAATTGATAAATTGAACTAAAAAATGAAAAATAAATAATAGTTTAAAAAACTAAAAAAACACCCTTTTATAGCTAACCGAACTAAAAAATAGAAAATAATTTTTAATTACAAAGAGTTTATATTACGGTAGTAGAAGGCTCAACAATCATTCATAGTCAATCAGCTCAAAATAAAATTATAATGAAATTTAAGTAATTAACAGAATAAAGTAATTCAGAGTAAAAAGCGTGGGGTGCATTTTACTACATTTCATATGTCTCCTCTCAAAGGTAATTACCGATAGAATGATTGTAATATATTTATAATATATCAAGCACCCCACGATTTTACTCTGAATTACTTTATTCTGTTAATTACTTAAATTTTATTATAATTTTATTTTGAGCTGATTGACTATGAATGATTGTTTAGCCTTCTACTACCGTGATATAAACTCTTTGTAATTAAAAATTATTTTCTATTTTTTAGTTCGGTTAGCTATAAAAGCGTGTTTTTTTAGTTTTTTAAACTATTATTCATTTTTTGTCTATTGATTGATATTGTGTATGGCTTTTGAATATTATTGATCGTCAGTAACATACAGTCAGTTTTCTCATCGTTAATTGTCAATTTATTTTCGCGAAAGTATTGCTCAATTTTGCTCATAAGTGATGTACAAAGAAAATCGCGTGAATCAAGGTGCACTTGTATTCAATGAAATCTAATCACAATGACGACTTTTAGTTCAGTAATGAGCACTTAAAATAATTATAGTAGTAATCTCGATTCCATCTACAGTGAATATAACCCCAAATTTCTATTTCTTCAGGTTCATCCGATATGAAATATAATGAATTCTCTGCAAACACGGGTTAAAATGAGTATCACTGGAATATACCAACGCCCTGAAAGGCCAGTATTTCAATGGAACAAGGCTTCACAATATTCAAACATGATAATATAGTGATAGTGGAAGGTCAGTGGTTGGTAAATAAAGATGTGAATTGAAACTTTATTTTCATTACTGTGCTAAAATGCTCCAGTGCCGAATTTGAACGTTACATTTTGTTAACTTCTGCTCATAGTGGGTAAGTGTTACGTCAAACAAAATATTCTCTGCTTGTGTCAAAAAATTTCCAATATAATTTGATGTAGATTACCCATGTGGGAAAAAAATTCTGATAAAAAAGCTGATTTGCCATGGCAACGTCAAAAAAAAATACGCATTTCATTGGTCGAAAACTATTGGTGTGAAATTTTCAATAGTAATACCACTAGTGCTTGAAATACTTCCGGACTTTTTTTCCAGCTCACGAATATCTTCTTAATTATATATTTTTTTGAATATTCGTGAGCAGAAAAAAAATTAACGAGGATGATTCAAGTCAAACAAAATATTCTCTGCTCATGTCAAAAATTTCCAATATAATTCGCTGTAGGTTGCCCATGCGGGAAAAAAATCCGATAAAATACCTTAGCTGCTCCTAGTTGCCTTGGTAACGCCAAACAAAATACGTATTTTATTTGTCGAAAACCATTGGTGTGAAATTTTCTTCATAAACGATTTCTTTGCCCAATCAAAAAATGGCGAGTAACATGTTGAAGGAAACACAATACTTTCCAGTGCCCAATTAAACCAATCCAAAACGAGCAGGAACCAGCAGCAGCAAGCAGCACGGAGAGCGAACGATTAGATCGAAATCAAAAGGACGCGATATAATCTTGTCATTTGAAGGGACATGCCACAGACACAGGCGTGGGTAATCTGTATCTCTTCCCGCATTAGGGTTAGCACAACGGGACAGTAACAAAATACCATCCACACATTAAAGCGCCAAGAGATCCGTGATACGATTGTCAGTTGTCCTTGTTATCAAGGGCGTTATTTCGACAGCTATTGTCACCTCGAGCGTGTTTTAATTGATGTCCAAATTGAATGGGCTCTGCTATCTGGCCTGGCCATCGAGTTTGGGCTGAAAGTGTCTCGGCATATCTTATGTTCGAATGTTTGTGTTCGGTTTTGAAAATGATGGTTGCTACTATAGAGACATCTTTTAAAGGTGTTCAGTTACAGAACTCCTCGTAGTATTTCGTTTATATTAGATCAGTTTCCTAATGCCATAAAAAATTTGAAACTTTCAAACAGTTTCACAGCGATAACATGCACATTATCAGTTTATGAAGTTAATATGGGGTTTGTTTCACTTTTCTGGTACTAGGTATGTGGTACGATCAAAGAACTCCAATAACTTACTGTTGTTGGTATTTGAATTCATGTATTCAACTTTATATTAATGAATGATATTTTGTGTAGAACCTTCTTCGGTAATACACGAGTCATAGGAATTTAATCGTTGAAAATATACATCGTATCTTTCTTGTAAAAATATAAAACTTTAAAACGAAGCATGATAGACTGTAAGCCCATTTCCCTTTTTTATTAGGGTACAAATGACTCAGCATGAAACTGTTCAGAACGATGCTGCTATATAAAACAATGAACTATGCCGTCAGTTTTTAGCAGTTCAATCGACTGTATACAGGGGAGAGCTGAATTTTCTACCCAAAGTGAGAAGTGTCGACCAAATAATCGTATATGATTGTCTTGTGGATGATATATCATGGAAACGTGATCACGAAGAGTCCAGTGTCGCATAAAACTGATAATAACAGAAACCGTTCATTTTTTTCGAAAAAAAATTATTTATCTCGAAATTATAATTTTTAGAATGTTAAAGACTGTTATCTATAAAAAATGAGCATAATCGTCTCAATATTTGACATACAATAAGGTTTCTGTTCGAATTTGATGACGCAATTAAAAAATCATCCGAAATAAGTCTACTTTCCCCAGATGAAAACCCAAAAAAAATCTCATTCATTAAAAAAACTAGAAAAACTACAAGAAAATTCTACTGAACCGTTAATTGAAAAAAAAGTCGGAAACGAAATTATTAAAAACGAAATGTAAAGCAAAAGATATCTGATATAATAATATATTAAATAAATATGTAATATAATTATGTTAAAAACCAGAAAAGTTAAATGGAAGATATCACTTATTAATGAATGGTAAATGTTCGGACTTCCATTGTCTAAATTTTTTGAACTCTATTGAAACCTGTTGCTAAGAGGGGAAGAATTGAAATGCAAATCAAGTGAGAAAAATCAAATCAATATCAAATTTTTGGTCAATAATGAAATGAGGGATTGATTGATCGAAGAAAATACTGTTGTTACAAAAATCGAGATTTCGAATACGAAATATGAGTCAAAAAGAATTTTGAATAACGAAATAAATGAAATAATATTGTGACAAGAAAATTGAGGTATCGAATATGAAATACTATCAAAAAATGTGAATAAAGAAATTGAATGAAATATTATGAAAATATATTCTAACCAAGTTTCAAGATGAGTGTAGGTACTGACGACGTTTCGATTTCAATTATCCGCAATCGAAACGTCGTGACTACACTCAACTTTCAACATTTTTTCATAATATTTCATTTAATCTCTTTATTTTTTGAAAGTATTTCATATTCGATACCTCAATTTTCTTGTAACAATATTATTTCATTATGTCGTTATTTAAAATTCTTTTTGACTCATATTTCATATTCGAAATCTCGGTTTTTTGTGACAACAGTATTTTCTTTGATCAATCAATCCCTAATTTTATTATTGACCAAAAATTTGATTTTGATTTGATTTTTCTCACTTGATTTGCATTTTAATCTTTCCGTTCCTAGCAACAGGTTTCAATAGAGTTTGAAATATAGACAATGGAAGTCCGAACCATTATAGTATATATATATATATATACATATATATATATATATATATATATATATATATATATATATATATATATATATATATATATATATATATATAATAAAATAATAAATGGTATTGACTGAAGGATTATAATAAAACCAATTAGACCCTCAAGTTGTAAAATCCGAGATGCACATATAAATGTAAAAGGACCGGATTCAGGTAATTTTTTTTCTCAGAGAGGGAATGTAGAGGATTACAGCTTACACTTCTTGTTCATTTTAGTCTTTGTATTTCATTGGAAGTGTTCACAAACGTATGTTTGTGATAAAATTGCAGAAGAATTGGGACATACAGTGTTACGACTACCTCCCTACTACTGCATGTTCAATCCCATAGAGCTTATGTGACAGCAACTTAAATCGAGCGTGCGCGGAAAAAATACTTCTCCGACTTCAAGTGGTAGTGTGGTAGAATTAATTAGGAACTGTATGAATGACATCCCTACCGAGAGTCGGAAAAGTTCTGTTAGTCATGTTATAAATGTTGAAAACTCGTACCCTTCTGTAAAATCAATTGCGCCAATTATAATTAATTTAGATGAGGATAGCGATAGCGACACTGAACTAAATATAGAATAGAATTGTAACATTTAAATAAATTACTTGTATATCTCCTACATTATACAAAATTCAAATTTCTTAAGTTCGACCCTGTAACACATTTGCATCTTCTACCAGATGATTTTCTACACAATGGGATTAAATCGGGTAGTTTATTGCAGTTAATAAGCCAATACCATTTACTGTGAAAAATACTATACCATCCATCGAGGAACTTTGTCAACCACTTCCAAGCAAACACTTAATAATGTTTGGATAAAGTCGAGTGTTCACAAGATGCTCTGATTACAAATATTCGAAACTGTCTTCAGTTTCTGTGTTTTGTTGTTTCCGAAAACATAAACGAAACATACACTTTATAGAAATCAATAATGTGTTATGCTTTTCTGATGGGAAACAAATATGCCACGGAAGAAATCCAGTCACCAATGTCGTAAAAGGCCATAAGCTAATAAGCTGTCTCCTAAATATTCCCAAGTGCAATTCGTGACGTCTGCAATTCGGTCTCTTTTACCGCAAGAATACAAGAATTACGACTCAACCAATTTGCGAGTGGTTTTTCGCATAATGAGTTCCTCAAGTTGGTACAAAAGGCAGGCTCACTTGATTTACGAAGTTTACACTGCCCGTGACTGATACTTACTTCCATGACGGAAAATAAGATTTATGATGATGTGAATGTAAATTCGGTGAATATGAAGGTTATCAATCAATACGTCAGTTATTTCTCAGGGAATTTATTCATCTTCTGCAAAAACACGTAGGTTTAAATATATAATAATAATACAGTTTTCCACTCCACTATTTTGAACCGTTCACTACGTATTTGACAGCTGTTAGGGTATAGCTTATTTAGAATACACATTTATTCTGAATTAATGCCGGATTCTTCCGTTTTATTTTAATGTTGGGCTATTGTAACATTCAAGCTGATGAATTTGATTTCATGACTACATTCAATTGTCCAAAAACCAGTGAATTTTTGCTTTTTTGCGAATAACCGCACTCTGCTAACGCCTCGATCTCACAATTGTCGCTCGAGCGTAATATGCTACTTATTTTCCTCGTTAAGTAATATACTATTATGAGTAATAAATGAAATATAAAATATCAGTTATTCGCACCATTTCAAAAGTTGCACTATCAGATCTTTTCAACTGCGTAACGTCGACTGACTCAACTGAGGAATCCACATGATGCTTAGACAATATCATCACAAATAAAGAGATAATTGAGTGACCAACACGAAACACAGGCTTATCTGTCGGATCATAATGGGCAAGTTATCAATTTTGGCACTCTTGAATCAAAGATTTTGTTTCGGAGGGATATCAACACTTGATACTATAGAAAATTTCGATCGAGAATTCCGAAAAGTCATCGACTTATGTTGATATGAAGGCACTGCCTTGCACTGACGAGAGGCCAAATAGCCCGAAACCGGTCTCCAAGTGTGTCCCGTCTCAGTAATTGGAAATCAATTCTGGTAGTTGTATCGCCAAGAGCATATGTGGAATTTCTTCTCTGAAGAATCCCGCACTAACACCTTTTGGATGTAATCCAATACCCTTCGTGGTATTAGCCAGGGAAGTAGTTGTTTTTTAATAGGTGTTAGTCCGTCAACCTACAGTGTAGGTGAGTTGAGGCTGGCCTCATTTTTAGAATATTTGATTTGAAGCCAGTCTTCAAGCATACCCATGAATATTTGTGTTATTAACAGTTTTACTTAAAGTCCCTTCAACCTTTTGAGGCTGCAACAGGTTTCGATACAGTTGTTCATATAGACAATAGGAGTCCGAACCAGTATCACTCAAGTGAGCTAATAGTTCTTCCCATTCCAAGTTCTTCATATTTATTTATTCATTATCAGCTTCAGGATACAAACAGACTGCAGTCCACAACAGTATTTACTAAATACATGAAAGTTTACATCGATATTGTATCAAAAGTAAGAGAAACGTGTACAATACAAACGGATACAAATAGATCAATTATTATGAATTAGAGAGATTTGTTCCTTATTTGTCTCCGAAAATTCAAAAATTTGCAGTAGAACAGTTCAATGTCAGGGTGAAGTAAGTTATAAAATTGACGCATCCTAGTGATTGGAGAATTTTGAAACATATTAGATCTATGTGAACAGATATAAAACAATTGTCTACTTCTAGTAGACCTCGTGGGAGCGAAAAACGAGATCTAGTACAAATTTCCCGTTACTTTGAAATTTAGGTATCCAACAAATTTGTTTTGACTTCTTTTCTTTCGACCCGAAGTTCAACCTCGATAAATAAGGGCAAAGTATATTGATTTGAGAGCTTTCGCAGATCTAAAGTCTCGACATATGAATACCAAAAATATATCCCATTAACTTGTTACATTTTCCAGCTATATAGTTAGTGTATTAATTGAACGACATTTTAGAATAAAATATCATACCTAAATCTTTAACATCATTTTTCTTAGTAAGTATTTTCCTCAATGCGAATAAACGATGAAAAAGTTGAAGGCTACAATGATTTTACAGACATTAAATGCACTAGACCTTTAAACTGATTAAACTGATTAAAATAAACCGGGGGTTTGGCCCAGTCTCAGGTACTATCTTGGGTAATAGATTGTTCCTGTGTTCGATTTTGATTTTTCCTGAGTTAACATGTTTTCTGGAAAGAATCTCAACATATATCCCTCCTTTATCAGGCTCAATCGATCAAAACGCGTGCATTTCCATGATTTTCTGAATTTTGCTTTCGAACAAACGCGTTCGTATACAATAATTTGATATAAAATCCCTCGACCTACGGTCTTGGTATTTTAGCAAATTATCATACACTGAATTCATTTGCTAAGCAAAATTTCGAAGATCATGGAAGTGCAGCACACATTTTAACCCTTTAACGCGCAAAACAATTTTTTTCCGAATGCTCTCATTTCAGTGCCAGGTTATATGAAATGGCGGTCTAGGAGTTCGGAAAAAAGTATCACTACTTTTATTCGGATATTCAAAAAATGAACAATTTGTTCAGGCCAGCCTCAACTCACCTACACTGTAGGTTGACGGACTAACACCTATTAGAAAACAACTACTCCCCTGGCTAATACCACGGAGGGCATTGGATTACATCCAACAGGTGTTAGTGTGGGATTCTTCACAGAAGAAATTCCACATATGCTCTTGGCGATACACCACCAGAATTGATTTTCAATTATTGGGACGGGACACACTTGCAGACCGGTTTCGGGCTATTTGGCCTCTCGTCAGTGCAAGGCAGTGCCATCATCAACATAAGTTGATGACTTCCCATAATTAAAAATCATACTCGAGTAGAGTATCTTCCCTAGACCTAGGCTGATACAAACAACAAGCTAAATAGCCGTTGCTGCGCCATCTGCCCGTAGACTAGGTACTAACCAAGAGCATATCCGCATGGTCCCAATTCCTTGTACAAGGAAAATCCGAATAAAATAAATATTCTTGGGAATGCTTGAAGACTGGCTTTAAATCAAATATTCAAAAAATGAACAATTTGTTCAGGCCAGCCTCAACTCACCTACACTGTAGGTTGACGGACTAACACCTATTAGAAAACAACTACTCCCCTGGCTAATACCACGAAGGGCATTGGATTACATCCAACAGGTGTTAGTGTGGGATTCTTCACAGAAGAAATTCCACATATGCTCTTGGCGATACACCACCAGAATTGATTTTCAATTATTGGGACGGGACACACTTGCAGACCGGTTTCGGGCTATTTGGCCTCTCGTCAGTGCAAGGCAGTGCCATCATCAACATAAGTTGATGACTTCCCATAATTAAAAATCATACTCGATGTTGGATGTAATCCAATGCCCTTCGTGGTATTAGCCAGGGGAGTAGTTGTTTTCTAATAGGTGTTAGTCCGTCAACCTACAGTGTAGGTGAGTTGAGGCTGGCCTGAACAAATTGTTCATTTTTTGAATATTTGATTTAAAGCCAGTCTTCAAGCATTCCCAAGAATATTTATTTTATTCGGATTTTCCTTGTACAAGGAATTGGGACCATGCGGATATGATCTTGGTTAGTACCTAGTCTACGGGCAGATGGCGCAGCAACGGCTATTTAGCTTGTTGTTTGTATCAGCCTAGGTCTAGGGAAGATACTCTACTCGAGTATGATTTTTAATTATGGGAAGTCATCAACTTATGTTGATGATGGCACTGCCTTGCACTGACGAGAGGCCAAATAGCCCGAAACCGGTCTGCAAGTGTGTCCCGTCCCAATAATTGAAAATCAATTCTGGTGGTGTATCGCCAAGAGCATATGTGGAATTTCTTCTGTGAAGAATCCCACACTAACACCTGTTGGATGTAATCCAATGCCCTTCGTGGTATTAGCCAGGGGAGTAGTTGTTTTCTAATAGGTGTTAGTCCGTCAACCTACAGTGTAGGTGAGTTGAGGCTGGCCTGAACAAATTGTTCATTTTTTGAATATTTGATTTAAAGCCAGTCTTCAAGCATTCCCAAGAATATTTATTTTACTTTTATTCGGGTTTGAAAACCCGAATAAAAGTAGTGATACTGAAAACCTCGGCCGCGAAAGCCTCAACTATTTTGTCAGTTCGGAAAAAAATTTGAAAAAATCTCCGAGTACTGGAGTGGGTTGAGGGGGGCTATAAATGGTGGTAGATATTGCTACCAGAGGCCTTTGGGGTCTATAAACAATACATAGTGGGCAGTGGTGAATATAGCTACCAAGAGAAAGATTTATAAAACCAACATTTCATACTGATGACAGAGAAGACAAAACTGAAAATAACATTATGAGTGGTAAGCAGCAAAAGAGCATGTACATCATGCGACTTCACAAGCTCGGCAAATTGTATTGCTACAGAGGTTTCGGGGGACAGATCATTTTCCAGATAATCCTTGACCTCGAATTACGAGTCAAAATAATCTCTGTCCATCAGTTGTTCTTCTATATCTTCTAACTCGACTTGAGTCAGCAATTTTATTCTCTACACGGAGAAATATTTAAATATTCCATGAAAACCCGCATTTTCCTAGTGTTTTTTTCGAATAATATCTTGTCGCGAATTGTATTCTAGAAAATGCTGATTCAGATGTCATCAAGGTCTTTTGGTGAATGATCTAGCATAAAACATGTTTGTTCCAGCGTTATTTGAACTGGGTAAATGGGAAAATGAAAACAGCAGCTTTTCGAAGATAGGTAACACTTGTCCAGAAATTACGGTTTTTTCGACAGTAAAATCATATAAAGGGGATAATTCGATTATGGCAATATCAAAGAACCATGTATAGAAGGCGTACCTATTATTTTTCAATAAAATGAACGAAATACAAATATTTTCCTATCAGACGATGGCAAAACACCGAAAAGGATTACTGGTTGATGTCACAAATGGACAGTGGTATCCACTGCTACCAAGACTGGGCACAAATGCGAATTTAGCGTGATTTCCACGTGCTTGGTATCTATATTAACCATAAGTTTACCTCGATTAGCGACTAGGTTCGCTAGGATCAAATCCTGGTGGACGGTCAAGCAACTATGGGACAAAGTACGTTGCGGTAAATATAGCGAGAAGAGATCGCTAAAGGGTTAATCGATCATAGAACCATGTACAGAAGGCGTACCTATTATTACTTTTCAATAAACTGAACGAAATACAATATTTTCCTATCAGACGATGGCAAAACACCGAAAAGGATTACTGGTTGATGTCACGAATCGACAGTGGTATCCACTGCTACCAAGACTGGGCACAAATGCGAATCTAGCGTGATGTCCACGTGCTTAGTATCTATATTAACCATAAGTTTACCTCGATTAGCGACTAGGTTCGCTAGGATCAAATTCTGGTGGACGGTCAAGCAATTATGGGACGTTGCGGTAAATATAGCGACCAGGGATCGCTAAAGGGTTAATCGATCATAGAACCATGTACAGAAGGCGTACCTATTATTACTTTTCAATAAACTGAACGAAATACAATATTTTCCTATCAGACGATGGCAAAACACCGAAAAGGATTACTGGTTGATGTCACGAATCGACAGTGGTATCCACTGCTACCAAGACTGGGCACAAATGCGAATCTAGCGTGATGTCCACGTGCTTGGTATCTATATTAACCATAAGTTTACCTCGATTAGCGACTAGGTTCGCTAGGATCAAATTCTGGTGGACGGTCAAGCAATTATGGGACGTTGCGGTAAATATAGCGACCAGGGATCGCTAAAGGGTTTATCGATTAAACTTGGTGCACTCTCGGGATATAACCCCCGATAACTCCATTGTTCATGTAGTAATCTATGCTGATATGATGTATATTTTTGGTGAATTTTTGCTGAACGTTTATCTTCAGCTAGAGCTAGATCATGAATTCAACACCCTGTACATCCAGTGGCCTACTTGGGCGCAATCCCCAGCGTCTCCAGAGGAGGCATAATCCACTTTCTGCCGTACTTCAATACCCGGCGATTGCCGTCACAAACCAAGCGCTCTATCTCTCTTCAGCCCAACATTCAAATCCCGAAACCGACAGAGAGCGACGGTAATCAAGTCAGCCCTGCATACACTGTCCGGTCGGCGCGCGGACCAGCCAGGCGAAACAATCGAGTCTGAAAATAAATTTCCTTTTTCAATTTTCATCCGACGTCAATCTCTTACACTTATTTTCTCCGGCACAGATTTGATTTCATTCCGAGGAGGCTTTGTTGGCTCGTTATTTACGTTTTCGTTGTTTCGATAAATGAGACTGGGGAATATCTGGCGGAGGAATATCGTTTCGGGCCCACGTTAGAAATGAGGACGTCTAAATACGATTGTGGGTGTACACGGTTTGAGGAAGTTTTCGATTTTCATTGTCATAACTTACGAATCGGTTTCGGATTCATTGACCCTGCTTAGTGCAGGGTAGATCAGTATCAACGATCCTGAGACCGTTGACTCCGAGTGAGATTGAGTATAAACATGTAACTTGCAATTAGGCTGTCGTCATCATAATTCGAAAATAACTTGGCAAACGCATATTTTTGAAGTTACTCTTGATCTATGTAGAGCAAGCTCGGATACTATTATCTCCAAAAAGCCAAGATCATAACAAATTTACAGTTGCTTAGGTGTGGTTGCCAAATGTTCCTTGCTGAATGGTGGTTCGGACTTCCATTGTCAATATCAGCGGTTCTCAACCTTTTTGAGTCATGTACCCCAAAATTCTTTTTATAATGTTTGGTACCACCTAAATGAAATACCTATATAGCTAAGTATTCTAATTAACTGTAATTCATATGCTGGAAATTTGAATAATGGATAAAATAAAATTCAAAAAAGTAGAAATTATTTTTTAGGTTTATATATTTAGATTTCATACATAGGTAGTTCTAAGTTAGAATAACAAACTAATTAGTGAGAAGGTTGTGCTTGAGTATTTCCACATAACTTATTGACATCTGGTTCGGTGTTACTCAGATATAGCCGAAGATCAGGTTCTAGATCAAGTTGGTTTCTGTATAGGTTCTTAGTATACAGCATCGAGGAAGATCCATTCTCGCACAGGTATGTTGAAGAAAACGGTTTCAAGAATTTTAAAGCGCGTCTTGCAAATTTATAGTTTTTTATAGTTGAAACGTAAAATACAATTTTAATTTTTTGTTTATGTTAGTTTTTGTGGTACTGGTTTTGGGACTGTTTTTGTGTACCACCACCAATAATGATATGTACCACCAGTGGTACATGTACCACAGGTTGAGAACCGCTGGTCTATATGATTAACTCTATTGAACTCTCTGTTGTAAAGAACGAAAGGATAGAAATACAAATCAAATAAGGTAACCAAATCTAAACAAAAGGTTGAAATGGATTCTCTCACGACGTTTCGATCGCTGGTATCCACAATAGTCTTCGGGTGTTGACTGACAATATTTCGAGGTATGGTCGGTTATAAAGAACCGATTTTCATATGGTGGGGGAAGGGGCAGTCCATGCCTTGGATAAGCGACCCCCACACATGATGACTGGTGATAATGTAGGCTGCTTTCTTGAATTTTCTCTTCAGACCATTTGATGCTGTGATGGTTTGTCCAAATATGCTCCGTTATTCTTGATATTATGGTTTCTCCTCGGTGTGTGTTTTCCTTGTGTTCGCCCATTCTCACTTCCAATGGTCTCCTTGTTTCTCCGATGTGGTATTTGCTTCACTCGCATGGTATACGGTAAGCGCAGTTGTTGGTGTAGCTTTTTTTATTTGGTGGTCGAATTCTTGAGCTGACTGCGTATTGTGTTCTCAGATCGAAAACAGACTCTGACGTTGAATTTTCTCCTATCCTCTTGATCCTCTCTGAAAGTCCTCTCACGTAGGGGATAGTAGGAATTCGTTGTTCCAGTATCTACTTGGTGTTCTTCTGGTTCGTCCGCACCGATGTCTGATCGACTAGCTTCTTATGTTGTTCAGTTCAGGTCGAAACACCAAAAAAAGTCTCGAAATGGAACTGAACAACATAAGGAATTTACTATTTTTCTCCCTCGGATCTAGTAGTTCATTGAAAATTACGTAGGAAAATATCCATTTGGAAAAATTAGAAGACTGAGATGGCTAGTAAGTTTAATGTAGTTCCGTCGAATATCTGAGGTCGAGAAAAGTTTTTTTTTCGGGTGCTAGACCGGACTTGCACAGACTTTCACTCCTCATTCTCTCTCGTGCGAAGAATCGCACGTTGGGAGCTTGAACCTCGTTAATCCTTAGCTCTTGAAAGTTTCGACTATTGAGGGTTGACATGAACGACACCCATTTCAGCACTCCAATTTCTCCTACAAGTTCATACCTGTTGATTGTTGTTTGAGTTGGTGAACGGAAAAACCCATTTAATTTGCTGTTGTGATCGTCAGGCCTAGAGGAATTACCTTTTTTTTTCACCCTAAGCCTAACAATTGCGGTGAAGAATTATAAGAATCAGAGAGCCCATATATTTATTACTGGAAATATTATTTACAGTTGTATTTAATTGAAACTGTAATTAATTACAATTGTATGACGGCATTGATTGATAGAAGTAGTAGTTCAGAACCAAAATCGTTATTAACAAATTTCATTTCCACCAAGATGTTGGTTTTAGTGTTCACAGTACATATGTACAGGAATATTCAGAATATAATAAAATTACAATTATATTATAGATATTATAGAGTTGTTGAATGAAATTAATGGATTGAAATTCACCTCATTATATATTTATTGTGTCTGAAAAAAACTCTGAATTTCAATAATATCTGTTCTTAGGGCAAATTAGTATTTTTGCCCCGATATATGATTGCAATATTTCAAAGAAGCAAAATTGACTACCTATTTTGTCAGTTAAGTATCGAAATTTTTATATGTTTGAAGATTAAATTAAAGAATATATTGTTAAGATATTTTCTTGAGTTCGTTGATTAAAACTCCAAACAACACTTCACTACTTTTATTATAACTCTTCATCACAATACAATACAATACAAACACTTAAACTGCTCCGCTAACTATCCCACGCTCTGCACTAAACGCTCTGATAAACTCTCTCTAATAGAAACTCTGATTTACTATTTGCTGAACTCTCTCCACTTAGCTCTGAATGAAAACTGTCTCTAACTGTTCCGTGATGAAGTGTCTCCCGTATATACCTGCGTACGTCTATGGAGACTCTTCGAGAAGTGCCTCGATGATGTGTATCGAATTCTCCACGCGGATCAACAGTTCCTGGAAAAATGACGTCGCTTGTCGACCCCTGCGTTTACGATCGTCAGGGCCGGCGCTAGGAGATTCGTAACAATATTGAAAATTGGATATACTTTCCATTGGCGACGTTTAGAGAGCTAGTCTGCCTACTTTTCCAAGCCTTTTTTTGAAAATTTTATATGAAATTGGATTTTTGGTGGGTAGGGCCGCCAAAGGAAAGTTTATCCAATTTGTAATATATTATGCAATTCAATTTCCAAATTCATGATAAAATCGATACGTAACTGACAAGACAGTGGTCAACAGATATTATAAGAATTCAGAGTTTTTTTTTCGTTTTCAGAAGGGACTAAACCAAAAAAATGGATTGCAGGACATTTCTACCTCATCAATAACATTTGAACAAAATTTATATAAATTGCTCTGACAATATCTGGTAGATCCAATTTTTTTCACAAACACGAGATCCAGAGACGTTTTTTCGAAAATCGTATCCTGAATTCAAAGGATTAGTTCGAACAGAATAAAAGGGCAGGACTAATTTGATTCCTGAAAAAAGTATATTCTCAATAATTTTTTTAGAAACATTTCATATTCGAATGGAATTCATTCGGATTCTATATGAACACGATCTACAGTTTCAACTGTTAATTAGGCGTACGAAGCATGCGTTATCAGTGGTTGATATACCGAGAATTGTAATGTACACGAAGAAGAGGGGCCTTAAGAATGATCCTCGTGGAACGCCCAAAGTAGCAGGTGGTTTGAAAAAGAAGTTGCATTTTGGATCCTACGAATTGTGGAATGTCGGTATAAGAAATCTTGAAGTTACCTTGGCGGAATCAAATGAGTTCAACTATAAAACTGAACTAAGCGGTTACCTCTTGGAGTTCGTGAACGTCGACCTGACAATTTTTTCTCATACCATCTGGAACGCAATTACTATTATCACATCATTTGATAAAGGTCAACATGACACACAATATATAGAGATCCTTACGAAAAAGTATGTTTTTGTAACTACTAACAAAAAAAAAAATTTTAGGAAGTGAGGAGCGGTAAATCTCTAAATGAAAAGCAACATCAAATATCAAGCAAACACTGTTGATGTGTAAATCATTCATAGGTGATGGTTCATTCAGAATACCCCTGTATTATAAATTGATGGCGGCCGCTCCCGGAATTGTTTTCTTTAAATGATGGGATATGTAACATTTGACTTGACAAATTTGATCTCATGACTACATTCAATTGCCCAAAAACTAAATTCAGTGAATGTTCTTTCCAAATTCTTTGTGAAATTGAATTGAAAATGATATTTTTAGGAAATTTGTGTTTAACAGTTTGTTAATTGGTACTGTATTTAGTTATATCCATGAAGCAAGCAACTGTTTTACCTACTTGCTGATCTAGTGTCTCGTTAATCATGAAAATGAGGAATAATGAAGAAATTGAAATGATTGAATCAAACAGATACCATTTATATCGGATTATAAAAATTACCTAATACATGAAATGGACAAAAATGGGTAGATGGAATATTCGATGCTAAATTGGCTTTCAAACCGGAGTTTTAAACAATGACCCTATTGAAACTCACCGTCCATCTTTTCAACCGGTATAAGTGTTTCAAACACATTCGTCTTCTATAAATACTCAGCAGGTAGCATCAATGAGATATCAATAATATTCTTTCAAAACATTTTCGTAATAAAGTCCATGTATACAAAAGTAGTGATCCGAACTCAGCAGACGTTTTGTGGAGATACATCGAACAGAACAAAAAAGTTATTGTAACACCATCTCTCGACGGTATCTCCGATCAGTGGAACCCTTTATGTTTCGCTCAGGCAGATGGGTATGAAAAGATGAACAATGCAGTTATGAAAGCATACATATCTGATGGCCATCATAACAAGTTTTCGGGTTTCATGTTGCACGGATTTGCTTTTGTGGTCGCTATGAAATATAATATCGCCATGGGGTTCGGTACGAAATATGTATTTCCAAATATTTCGAAACGGAGGTGATATGGCCATCGGTGAAACTGATTTGATTGCATCGATGTTCATGGGGGTGGCATATGCCTTGATGGACCAATTATTGCCCGACTCTAGAACTTGGGAATTGATTGTAATATGAAACTTGCACAATATGATGATTACGAGTTCCCAGGCTTGAAAATGGGTCTAGATTTTTTAAATTAGGCGTAAATTACTGGAATCATCATACGGAGAAATCAATGTTTGTCACATCGAACTTAGGAAATTGGGTATTTTCGTGGAGAGAATGAAGTTTAATGAATTATTTTTCGTCTTTTTTCTTCTCCGAATCAAAAATTAGAAATTACAACTACTATGAAAAAAGTGTAATGAAAAAAAATTACAAACACTCTCTGTTGATACGAGCGTGTATATCTTTCAAATACATTTGATTCATTCACGAAAAGGAATGTAAGCCCAATCTGTGATCCTCGATTACAAATTTAATAAGACTGTGGTATACAAGACATTAGGGATTTATAAGTTTTTATGTTCTAAAACTTATATCTAAAATTTCTTTCCTGAATTCATATAATGTACAATTGAAGATATTCACACTCGAGAATTTCTCATTGTAAGTTCTACACATTCTGTTGATGGGGGAATTTTGACCCAGATTTGTTCTTACATATCTAACATTGAGTAAGGGACTGTTTCTCAATATTCGCGGGGGCACGCGGGGGTATGTATAATTCTATGGTAGAGAGCAGATTCGCAGAGTCAATTAATCCTGTCATTACTTTGAAAAGAAATATTGCGTCGAACTGTTCACGTTTTGATTTCAATGAGCACATTTTCAAACTGTGCCTGAAGGAGGATACCGAGAAAATTTGTCCTATAGTTTGTGGTCCGTTGACCTTGTGGTTCAGATATCTCAAAAACTTGTTTTGAATACTCTCAATTCGATTTACGTATATGTTGTTTTGTGGAGACCAGATAATAGAGGCAAAAGAGAGTTTACTGTGAACGAAAGCATAGTACACACTCTTGAGAGTTTTGATAGAGTTGAAATTCTCTGCAGGTTCTCATTATGTACCCAAGAGTGCGGTTGCATTTTGCTACTACATTTTCGATATGGGTAGTGAAGGATAGTTTCGTATCAAATAGCACCCCAAGGTCCTTGATCACATCCACCTGTTTCAGGTTAACTCGATTTAGGTTATAGTTGTATGAGTATTTTGAAACATATCTTGAGAAACTTATGAATGAGCACTTATCTGGATTTAACACCAGCTTATTTATTGTGTAGTAGTTGGAGAGCCTGTCTAAGTCTGATTGGATTAGTAAGCAGTCTGTTATATTCTGTATTTGCGAATAAACTCTGAGGTCATCTGCGTATAGGAGAAAAATACAGTTTTTGAAACAACTGGGTATGTCGTTTAGGTAAATTATGAAGAAAATGGGTCCTAGGTGTGAACCCTGTGGAACTCCAGAGATTACTGTATAAAAGAATGATTGGTATCCATTTATCGATACCCTTTGAGTTCTATTGAATATGTATGATGTCAGCCATCTCAACAAGTCTCCGTATACCCCGGTTACATAGAAATCACGTTTCCTTGCTCACTTTGTATACCAAGCATATGAATATTGAATCAAATGGATAGATATGTAAAAATAATATGCCATTCCAATCCATACATGATCTCGTTTCGCTCAGAAAATTTTTTTTCTTGAGCAGTGTGAAAGACGGTAAATTACTGGAAACTTTCACTAAAATCTTCGTACAAAAACCAAAATATTCAATTCGTTACAACTCTGTCGTCATTTTCAACTGACATTTCGGTGACATTCATTCATATGATAACCGAACACCAGCCATCGTTATAATGAATATTTCACTCATATATAAAATGTCCCATAAGAGCAATGCAATTATCGGAAACTTACAGCGGTAATTGCATTGTATCAAGTCACCATAACGACACATTTGAAACCGTATCGCTAGATGTCAGTAAACAACACAAATAAATGTCAGATAGACTCCAAAAATAGAAAAACATTTCGCGTTTTGGTGAGTGCTCCATACAATCTAAGAGGAAAGTATAAATGAAGAAAAAATAACATTTCCTTGAGAATTTCTTTATTCGTGAAATATTCCAATGAATTACATTCGTGCATAAAAATGACCAGATAATTTTGCATTCAAGCGTGATATCTTATACAAATTGCATTCGGTTATTTTCATATTTTGTAAAAGAGCACTTCCGCCAAAATATGAAAATAAACTCTTGCAATTTCTAGATATCACGCTTTCTTGCAAAATTATCAGTAATTTTTATGCACTCGTGCAATTATAACCGATAATTAGTAACTTGGGTATGACTGTGGAGAGAATGAAGTTTGATTAATTATTTTTTGTCTTTTTTTTTCTCCGAATCAAAAAATGAAAAAAAGCCAGAAAATAATTCAATACATCGAACCTTCATTAAAACAGTGCATTCAGCCTTTCAACAGAATTGTTCCAAAGAGACTTATGTAATACTGCATTCTTCAGAATTTATGATCAAGAAAGAGTTGATGAGAAAGTTTCTTATTTGGTGAATTGCCTGAATGATCTCTTTGACAGACATATTCCCATTACTACATCTAGAGTAACCAAACCTAAAGCTCCATGGTTGACAGGTACGATTGAACAAATGATGAATGAACGAGACAAGGCTCTCAAGAAGTACAAGAAAACTAAATCTGAAACCCATCTTCAATTCTACAGACAGAAATTACACCAATCAAGCAATCGATAGGGAGAAAAAGGCTTACTTTACTTATCAATTCAATCATAACTTTCCCAAAGAAATGTGGAAATCTCTGAAATCCAATAAACTCTTGCCTGATTCGAAAATATCATCTATTCCGGATGAGTTGAAGAAATGTAGTGATATCAACATTTTTTTCATAGAATCTATTCCGTACAATGAGCCATCTGAGTAGTAAGGCAAAGGGGTTTCTGTGACCGAGATCCCGGTCCTAGAAACCCCTTAGCGTATATCGAGCGATTTAGGGAACATAGTACGCCTATGTCAGCGGGCGCGGTCGTGGACCCCGTTACCCCGTTGGTACTCCGCCCATGTCCGCTAACGGTCGTCGCCGACATGTCGAGACCTGCAAAAGTTCGAACGGCGAGTTCCCAGGCTCACGTGCAAGGCGGCTCTTTTGTCGGCATGTTCGTCAAAGATATCATCGAATGATTAATGGGTTTTCGGGTGAATCCCCAACCGCCGAGCTGTTTACGAAAACAAACGTGATGACTCATGCGTTTTTCCGAGAATTGCAGAAGGTCATGCGTCTCACTGTCGCCTGAGACTTGCAAAACAAAATACGTGGGGAATCCCAGATGACGCAAGCGCTTTTCCGAGAAATGCAGAAGGTCATACGCGGCGTCTTTCGCTTCGGAGATCGGAAACGTTCGGGCGGCATCGTAGAACCGCACCCATTTCGAGCGGGAATATTTGAACTGGAAGCGTCTTTCGCTTCAGGCGGCGTTCATGACACATGTGGCGGGAATATTTGAACTGCAGGAGGTGTTTTATGACACAGGCAATGCTGTCTTAACCGCACACAGAGGTGAAGAGTGGAGGGGGCGTAGCCATAAGGAAAATGGTTATGATCGACGATTGTCAGTGTGAAAATGTCCTCTGAAGAATATAGACGTAAATTGGAGGAATTTGGTGCGCGAGTACGAGCTATAGCCAAAGACTTGGAGTTTTACGAAGACAAGCTGAATTGCACGAAACAACTGGAGAAGTTGGCCATATCTGCTGCATATTGGGACAAGGTTTTCGAAAGGTACACCACAACTGCAGTACCGCAATCGCCCATAGGACCTGTCAGAAGAATTCAGCCAGAACCACTCTAAAGATGGCGGCGGCGGCGGCCAACTTATACGTTCTGCTCGTATTTGTCAGTATGGCAGGCAGATTGTACGTCAATGCTCCGAATGATGTACATGAAGCTGAAGTTTGTTTTGGAAAATGTATCGACGACGACGACGGCGCGCAGTGGCAGAAAATGGAGCGAACTCATGTAAATGGAGGGCTAGAGGTGTTCTGCTCCCATCAACTACTGACCATGGGCGACGACGACAATTCGACGTACCTCAACTTCAAGCTGAAGCTCAAGACAGAAGAACGAACCATCATGCTGGATTCCTCCTCCTTGATGAAGAATGGATCGATGTCACTCGAATCGGTTGCTGAACAAGAAACGCACGACTTGTTCGTCATTGCATGTGTCATCATGACCTTGATGAGTGTAGCCATATTGAAATTTCTTGTTATGAGCATACGCAATAACCTACTCGATTCATCATGTAATTTGAAAGTGAATGCTTGAATAAAGATGTGTGAGAACGAAAAAAGAGGTCTTTCATTTTGGACAGATGGCTGAGAGACGACTCTCCGTCGACGCCATCTATCCACGCCACTGTGAGGCAACTCATAAGGGTGAGCTCCTCCGAGGACGCCATCTATCCACGCCACTGTGAACCAACTCATAAGTGTGAGTGACAGATGACGCCGCCTTCGAGGACGCCATCTATCCACGCCACTGTGAGGCAACTCATAAGTGTGAGCTCCTCCGAGGGCGCCATCTATCCACGCCACTCTGAACCAATGCGTGAGTGACAGATGACGCCGTCTTCGAGGACGCCATCTATCCACGCCACTGTGAACCAATGCGTAAGTGTGAGTGACAGATGACGCCGCCTTCGAGGACGCCATCTATCCACGCCACTGTGAGGCCGACTCATAAGTGTGAGTGACAGATGACGCCGCCTCGGAGGACGCCATCTATCCACGACACTCAGAACCACCCATCGCACAGTGATCTGTGCCCCACACTCTTGTTTTTTCATTTTTTTTCCCACCCCACAATCTGAAAGAGAAAAAAAAACAACCCTTTCGAAAATTCGATTTATTGATCGAAAAAAAAAACATACATTTCTCTCAACGAGGTAAAACATTATTGGAGAACCATCTAAGCATAGAGTCCACATTGAACTGTGTACACATAAACTTGGAATTGTAGGCGGCGGCTATGTGGTTCGGGCATGGCGTGGGCGTTGGCTGGAAATTCTCCTCCATTCCCTGCGTCGTACCGTCGAACTGAGAGACGTCCTGGACATTGGGGAAGACCACTCCGATTTCTCGTACCTTCTTCGAGAGGAACTCGGCTTTCTGACTGCCTCTCACATATATGATTTCGGCCGAGTGCAGTAGGTATTTTTGCAAGATGGCATCGACGTCGTGGTATTCAATGTCCCCCGAAGAATACGGGATGCTGTGTATGAACTTTTCCAAATAGCGGGCGGTCTTCTTATCTTTGTCCGTCAGCACGACAAAGGGCATTGGCGGCTTGAAGAGGAAATTCTGCCTCTGATGTCCGATGTGGATGGTAAGTTCTTTGGGGTGGAACGCCCCATTGACGATGAAACCTTGTATGTCGACGAAAGCGATTCTCATGGTGTGTGTGCGTCTTGTACTCGTGATAGCTGGCAACTGAATGACGAAGCGCGCTAGAGAGCGTCACTTCTCCCACTTCTCCCACCACCGCAGCGCCGCCTATGAGAGATTTCTCATGACTTCGGTGAGGGGGAAGTACTCCATCAGACAATCGTGTATGATGATGCAATATACGCGGGTTTTATCGGGAAAACCCACGCTGGCCTCGATGTCGAGACGGACGTCAACCGTCGAGGATTTCATCCGTTCTTCTTGTTTCGAGCAGTCTATGACGAAGAGGGCGCGCTCCTTGAAAGCGACGTAATTCAGGAGAGCCGACTTCTTTGCCGCCATATTGGTGTAGCTCGGCAGGAACTCGGTGTAATTGAAATGGGCGTCCGTATAGTGATTTCGCTGGAAATCCAACTGCATACGTTCATTGGGCCAATACTCCCCGTTCAGAGACAGACGAATGTTCTGAATGTGAACGTGATCGAAGGACGTCGGGTCGGCAGCTGCGACGTCGCGTTTGTCCGTCTGGAAACATACTACGACGAAACGTGGTCTTTCTACAGCCGTACTCGTCTTGACAGCCCAAATTTCTCGTTTAGCGTCCTTCGTGATGGCAGGCAGTTCGTTCAACTCCCATTTTCGAAACGGTATAACTATAGGTTCATCCGCCTGAATGGCCCTCATCAACTGCTCCCGAATGTCATCGTTCGGATAGATGTGTTTGATTTTCAGCTCGATATTCTCGATGACAACTTTGACGGTGGTGGGTCCTGCAGCAGCCGCCGCTGCCCCCAGTTCTCGTATGATTACGCAATCGGTATCGTTGCGAGCTCGAACGAAGCGAAGTGTCTGTCTGCCGCACGTTATGAGCGGGTAATCGTTGAAAATGTTGAATATGTGCTTCAGCGGAACAAGTACGCTGAACGACTTGTCCTGATCGTTGAGAACAGGCGGAGAATCGGGATAATTCCATCCGGCTATTGCCATGTGTGAGGAGTCTTGGCGCTCATAGCAAACCATGGCTCGGATGGCGCTTACGATCCCAGGATCACGAACCGTTTCGATTTCTCGAGCGCTCTCGCTGTAGGTGCAAGAGTCGAAGAGGAAGGCGGCGAAATTGGGGGCGAGCGATACGTTGCCCGTCCCGGTAATTTCCAGCTTTCCATTGATCGACATCTGAGACTCGTTCATGGCGAAATACGAGTCGACTTGATTGATGTTGAACTCTACGATATCGTTGCAGTTGTACGACTTGATGAAAGGTGTGTACGAGCGGTATTCGGCCTTGCGAATAGTTTCGTCGAATTTCGGCTTTCGAAACACGTCGAATATCGTGGTCGGTGGCTCAGAGGGCCCCGTCGACGACGTCGACGACTCAAAGTCATTACGTCTTCTTTTGCTTGTTTGCGGCATAGCTCTTGAAGGCACCGTCACCCAATGTGTATGCGGTAAGAACTTGTTTGAGGAACGCTCTGTTTGCACAAGTCAATTCGTGGTGGTGACGCTCTGAAGGCTGCTTCACAACTAACTGACCTCCTGCAGCGCGTTTTCCTTTATTGGATTCGAAGATCAGTCCCATCTGTCCCGGGCAACTCGCACCTCCAAGACGATGGTGCTTTTTTCACCTTGAAAGTCTACGGGTCGACCGTCCTGATCGAGGGCTAATACGGTAACGTTGGTGATTTCTCGCTGCGGAATCACCGGTAGGTACAACAGATTCGAAGGTGTTTCGTTGATTGCGTATCCGGGGTCCACTTGAATGGCGAATTCGTAGATGGTGTGCGCAGGCGTGTCACCGTCGAAGGCTCCCCAAGTAATACTGCACTCGAAACGTATTGTCGATACTTTTATAATGTTGACAGGTAGATCCGACGAATGCAGTTGGTTGACAGGTAGGAATTTCGCCGAAAAGCCCAAAATGTGTCCAATATTGCCCTGCTCTTCGAACGAAATGTCAAAGTACTTGCTGTACATTTCACATTTCAACGTGTTATTGTTGGGTTTGAG
Organism: Zygogramma bicolorata; assembly: GCA_032362365.1. NCBI lineage: Eukaryota > Metazoa > Arthropoda > Insecta > Coleoptera > Chrysomelidae > Zygogramma > Zygogramma bicolorata. Next base: position 52,941 of record JAVJAQ010005386.1, on the reverse strand, counting down.
CGAAAAGGTGGCATCTTGCTCTGCACCGCTCAGGTGCGAAATGTTCATCTTTTTCCGTATGAACGCCTCGATATCGGCAATTTCGTAACATCCTCGAGGAAACTCGATGGTTTCGAGTGTGCCCTCACGGTTGTAGTAGAAGAACTTTGACCCTCTCTCGATGTTCGGAATAGAGTTGTACGAGTGAAACGACCTCAACGCCAACTCGTACTCTTTGTTCGGGTTGAGCACGATAGGCGCTTGCGGCCTAAAGGAAAACACGTGATTGTGACTGTTCACTCTCAACAGCTGCGACATGACGACTGATGATGGATGGATAGGTGCAGAGATATAAATAGCCACTGAAGTCAATCAACGTTTATTCGTAATACAATCTGAGACAAAATACACAGCGTGTCTCCATGCGAGGGCCGCAAACGTCAGGCCACACGTGACGATTGTAGTTCCGGTTGCAAGGCAGGAAACGTTTCAGCTTTTGGCGTACATCTTCGGGGAACCACAACCACGTTTCGATGGTAATGTTCCTCATCAGGACGACGATGACGAACCACATTTCCTCCTCGGACAAGTCCATTACGCGGTGGTCCATAGAAATTGCAAACAAAGATGGCCGCAATTGTATTGATTGTACGTCTGGTATTGTTCGTTGTTGTAGACGATGGTGCAGTCTTTGAGGTATCGCACAAGTTCTCTCATCGGTTTCAGATTGCCGAATGAGTCAAAGTACTCGACGCGATCGTTTATCTTCCTATAAGCTACCCAATGCGTTCCAGGATTGTGGGAAACGTCCAAGTTGACGATGGCGCACTCCCGACGACGCGCTTTAGCGGGAAGCGTGTCTCGCATGAAGACGCCGCGGAAATGCGCGATTTTCAACTGCTTGGCGTAATGACGAAGTTCGTGATCGAACAGCGCCCTATCGGGTAGCTTTATTGGGAGTTTTTTTGTTTCTTCAGAAAGAGACCGTATCCACCTTTGGCGTTCTTCCTCAGGTACAATCCTTTGCCGTTGATGGCTTCCATCGCCTTGTTGTGGCGCTTCTCCTCGTCGAGTTTCTTTTGGGCGTTTTTGGCATCCAGGACCGTCTTGGCGATTCCTGCTGCGCCCCCACTCAGAGCGCCCAGAGCGCTCAAACCGGCAAACAGCGGTATGAGAGGTAGGACTCCACCTGATTTTGCATTTTCTATGGGTATGATTCTGGGAATTCGAATGCGTTTCCTTCCCCCAACCTTCTTCACGGCCACTCGAGCCGCCTTCAAGGCGTTGATGGCGGCCTCCTTGAGCGTCGTCGCCGATGGTTTCATACCCTTCTTCACCTTTTGAATGATGTGACGTTTGAATGACAGAGTGGTGGGTGATACGCCCATGCCAAGCTTTCTTTTGGCCTTCATGGCTCCGGTGACAACTAGTGCGTTGGCTCGTTCACCCAAAGAAGCGTCTTTTGCTCGAAACCGATTCCAAGCCTCGTCCTCGAGCACCTTATCGGCTTTATGTCTATCTTCAAGCAGCGAAGACTTGGAGTAGGCTATGTCGTGGATGCGACACGCGGCGTCGAGCTTATTGATTCCGGGATCGCCGCGCGCAAGGCGTTTTTGAAGTTTGGTTCCCGCTGAGAAAGTATTTGAGGTTAGATTTCCCCATTCGTGTGAGTGTGACTACTGTTACAACTTACGTCCACAGTATTGGTATCCCCCCGGTAGATGAAGTTCGAACGGCAGCTTGGTGATCAAGTTGTTGACTAGACCTTCACCCTCGTACACCAACATTGAAACTGATTGGTCGTTCACGTACGCCCCTATATATATATATATATATGCGACACCCAGTATACTATTTATAGGCGAACACTCTGTATCCAACAAACACAACATGCAGACCTTTCGACAAGAACACACGCTTCCAATCAACAACTTCGATGACGTCATCAGCGATGAGTCATCGAAGCGAAGAAAACACAGCAACTTGTTGCCGAACAGTTTTCGAGCCATCATTTGTGGACCGAGCGGATGCGGAAAGACGAACATCATGCTGTCTCTGTTGTTCCATCCGAATGGCGCTAAATTTGAAAACGTCTACGTGTACTCAAAGTCGCTGTACCAGCCCAAGTACGAGCTGTTGCGTGAGGTGTTGGGCGGCGTGAAGGGGGTCGGGTATTTCCCATTCAAGGACAACGAAGAAATTACAAGTCCACACGAGGCGAAACCGAACTCTGTGTTCATTTTCGACGACGTCGCCTGCGACGGCCAGCAGAAAATTCGAGAATACTACTCTATGGGCCGGCACAAGGACATCGATGCCGCCTACCTATGTCAGACGTACTCGAAAATACCCAAACAACTCATCCGAGATAACTGCAATTTGATCGTACTCTTCAAGCAGGACGAAATCAATATGAAACATGTGTTCGACGAACACGTCTCACCTGACATGTCTTTTGATCAATTCAAACGAATGTGTTCGGCATGTTGGGACGCTCCCTTCGGCACTCTCGTCATCGTCAAAGATTTCAATCTGAACGAGGGACGTTACCGCAAAGGTTTCGACACATATATAAAAGTATGAAACCATCGTCATCACCTGTCATTCCGCTTCAAGATGTCGTCCGATCGAGTTGCCATCGCTACACGCAAAAGAAAAATCACCGAACTCGCACGCTCCATTCGAAAAAAGTACTTGGCCCTAAAACTGGGCAAATCCGAACAAGACGAATCTATCGGAAAGCTGTTCAAACCCATTTCGCAACCGCTGCAACAGATTGCCCGATCCTCCAAGGCCATATTGATTCGTACGGCTGCTGCCAAAAAAATCAAAAAGGAAGCATCGGCTTTGAAGCAGGAGAAACCCGAGAAAAAAGAAACCGACGACGAGGGCAGTGAAGAGGAATTCGACGATGCCGCACCGTGGCTACCTTCGAATTTTACCAATGACGTAATGGACGACTACCTGAATCGATATCCGAGCATAGCCCAACCCTACCTGTACGAGCACCTGAAAAACGACAAAAAAATCGACAAAGTATACGGTCCCGTATACGATGCGAGTTCTTCGTCGTGGTTGTTGGGCACCGCACCCATCAACTTTGAAGCGGACGGCTCGATAAAAATCAATAATGTGCACACGTTCGAGGGAACGTCCTCCTTGTACGATCTCATCTTCTACGACGACCCCGACGACGATGACATTCAACAAGATGACTTCGATGCGTATCGCCGAATACTGGAATTGACCAATGTTCACCGAGACGCTAGGGGACGTCTGAAGGGCTCCTCCAAGCGCAAGTACAGAAACATCATAAAACCCATGTTTACACATCATGCAGGTAGCGGCGGCCGCAGTACATTGACGTACAACGACAAACCGATGGAGTACATCTATTGGGACGACCCGAACGAGCTGGTGGATCGCCTGCGGCTCCTGATGGCCTCCAAACAGGCGGGAAATACGTCTCACGACAACGAAATCGTCGCCATCATCAATGAACTGAAGGAGGCCGATATAATACGTTTACGAAACGTTCGTCCCTCATTCACATCATGAGCGTCGACAAATTCGGTCATCGTTCCGGAGGCGCCACGTCGTCGCGGCGATCACCCTGTCATCCATTCTACATATTCCGCCAACGTTCCTGCGCACTCCCGACGGCGACTTGGACATTGAGAATGTAAAAATTTGTAACTTGAAAGAACCGAAGGTCGACAGCGATGCCGTCACCAAGCGATACGTCGACTCTATTGCGTCTCAGCTGAACGAAGCGATGACTGGGCATGTGGCAACGCTGCATGACTCATCGCGCAAGTATGCAGACGAGATAAGCGCACGTGCAAAGAAAGATTTGCGAAAGGAAATAACAAGTTTGAAACGCCGCATCGAAGAACAAGAAAATACGTTGAATAAGCGGCTGAATTTGGATTCGGACCAACTTACTCTGCTGGAAGGTCGAATGACGGACATATCCAAAATGATGTTCGAAATACAAGATAAATTGGGCAAACACCTGGACGGTAAGGTCATTATCGATCTGGACTCGAAGCAGCAGCAGCAGCATTGATATGGCTACGAAAAAACACGTGGTGGACGAACTGCATCGGCAGGCTCGTCGAAGGTTTCCGCGACGTCGAACCATCGTCAGGGGCTTGGACGATACTTGGCAAATGGACTTGGCCGATTTGCGGTTGTACAGCACTCTCAATAAAAACCACACCATGATAATGGTGGTCATCGATTGCTTCTCGAAATTTCTATGGACGCGGCCGCTGAAAACGAAGACGGGGGCCGAAATCACCGAGGCATTCAAGGACATCCTCGACAAGTCGCAGCGGTGTCCCAAAAATCTACACACCGATCAGGGCACAGAGTTTTTCAATGCCAAATTTCAAAGTCTGATGCGTGAGAGGAACATCAACCACTACAACACGTATACCATCATGAAAGCCGCCATTGCAGAACGGGTAATACGGACGCTCAAAGCCAAATTGTTCAAGTATTTCAGCTTGAAGGGTTCGTACAAGTGGTTGGACGTTCTGCCGAAAATCACCGACGAATACAACGCCACCAAACATAGAACGATCGGCTGCAAGCCCTCCGAAGTGAACAAATCCAACGAAAAAATCGTCGTCGTCAAGTACGCATATTCGAATCGAAAAGTTGTGCGACGAGCGCCCAAGTTCAAGAAAGGTGACGTCGTACGCATTTCCAAGGCGAAACACGTTTTCGAGAAAGGTTATGTGCCCAACTGGACCACAGAGCTGTTCGTTGTGAGCGCCGTCAGGGTTACCAACCCCATAACGTATATGCTGGAAGACCAACAGGGCAACCCCATAAAAGGTGCGTTCTACGAGGAAGAACTGCAAAAGACGCGCAACCCAGACGTCTATCTCATCGAAAAGGTATTGCGCAGAAAAGGAAAGAAGATATACGTCAAGTGGCTCGGTTTTGACAACCGACACAACAGTTGGATAGACTGCTCCGATGTGGTGGGGGAAGACGATGCTTAGTGTTGCGCTGGGCCGCGTCCCTCTCAGTTCAACTTCAGTCATGAGTCAAGACAGTGGCTATTCAAGCGGTTGCAGCATCACAAGTATGCTTTCGAGTTCGAGTCGATTCAGTGGCGGCGGCGGCGGCAGTAGTGACGAATCCAATTGGTATTCGACAGACGGCAACTTTGATCGACATTTGACACGTATATTGGAGAAGTACGAGATGGCTGCCAGAATCGAGGAACATATGTTGCTGCAGTTCTCCTTCATTGTGGAGGGTTTCGAAATACGTGTGGGACTTTCTCCGGCAAGAACCTTCAGCCCGTCCATCATACTCGCTCATCCGTACAGGTGGGCAAAGTTTTCGAAGATTTCCTTCAGTGCCTACGAATGGTCTGTGCTCTGTGACCTGTTTGGACAGAAAATGGATGACTTTTTCCGCGAACCGATCACCGACGATTATGATCCGATAACTTTCCCAGTGGGCGACTACTGCAAAGTGACGCAGACCATGTGGGAAGATACAAGAATGCTGCTCGTGGAGAAGCATGGCGAGTGCTTGGAGCTGCAGGAAAATGACGTTTGGAAAATCTTCTCGGCGAACAGCACAATAGTGAAGAACCGAGTCGCCATGTTGGATTCCATCAACTTTTGTGCCTACTACCACAATCTGCTAGATGGCGTTAGACGCTACTTTCGCTGCAACCCGGACGCCACCGTGGGAGGCATGCAACTTCTGACGACGTTCAGCGACATCTGCCCCGACAGTTTGCTGAGCAACGCCATGAACGATTATCTTTTCTTCTATAGAACCAATATTTTGAATGATCTATTGAAAGATGAATAAACTTGTTTGTACGTACACTGTGTGTCTTATTTTTGAGGTTTTTGATGTCATTTTTTCGTCGGAAAAACGCGCCATTTTTGATGCAGTTTTTCGACGAAAAAATTGCATCAAAACGCACCATTTTTGACGTGTTTTTCGACACTCATTTTCGATGCGTCGAAGTGACAGAAAAACGTCATTTTTCACGTGTTTTTTCGACGCTCATTTTCGATGCGTGAAAACGCGTGAAAAACGACGGTTTTTCTGTCACTTCGACGCATCGAAAACGAGCATCGAAAAAACAGGCAAAAAACGACGTATTTTGGTCACTTTGAAAATGACAAATTTTGGGCGAGAAACAGTCGATGAAAACTGCACAATTTTCATCCCATTTTACATGTATTCTTATGGGAAAAACCGGCGATTTTGATCGACTCATTTTCGCACAAAAATCATCGAAAAACGACCAGTTTTTCACGATATTTCGGTGCTCATTTTCGGTGCGTCGAAGTGACAGAAAAACGTCGTTTTTCACGTGTTTTTTCGACGCTCATTTTCGATGCGTGAAAACGCGTGAAAAACGACGTTTTTCTGTCACTTCGACGCATCGAAAATGAGCATCGAAAAAACACGCAAAAAACGACGTATTTTGGTCACTTTTGACGCGTCAAAAACGCACCGTTTTTGTGCTGTTTTTTCGCCTCAAAAATGGCATGTTTTTTGCTTGCAAAAAGCATGCTATTTTTGATGTGTGCCTGAAGGGCCTCTCTCTCTCTCTCACACACACAAAATCAAAGTCAGTAGATTTCAGATACAAGTATATATATTTCCTATAACATATAATTCTCTATATATATATGGATATGTACAATTGTTGAGACAGATGGGGAAAAAAACTCAACATTACACCAAGTCATCGTCGTCAACATCTTCCATGACGTCGACGTTTTCGAAAGCGTCGGGGTTCACTGAACCGCCGGCGTTTTCGGAAACGTCGTCGACGGCGTCCTCCAAAACCGAATAATGGCCCCACGGATATGTATCGAAGCTATTCGGGATCAGTTTCCTCTTGTCATCGTGAGGACTTAGCGCGATTTTCGTCTGTTCAACACTAAAAACGTTGTGCGCATACGAACGAATGCACCTTTGAGTTGCGAGTTTTTCGCGATTTTCCTGCAGGCATTTCAGGTAATCCTCAAAGGTGATATCGTTCGCGACCACATTGTACTTGACCCCTTTGGACTTTTTGACGCATTTTTGCCCCTGAATTTTGAAAGTGTACATTTTTGCCCGCAACCCCACGAAATCTGTCATAATGCACCCGTTGGCTTCATCTTTCATCAAACCGGGTACTTTTTTGTTTGCTTGCGGAATTTCGAATTGGTTATCGCTTGGGTAATCGCTCGTATCGAATTTATCCAGGTGAGACGCAATGAGATCTCGATAGGCGTCGTCACAGGTGAGTTCGTACACCAAAGAGTCCGTATCGGTGTACATGAGTTTGCACTGGTCTCGCGTATACTTTTTCATCATGAAATCATAATGGAAATCGTATACGCAGACCTTGGATATGTCGAGGATGGACATGCCGATATACAGGGGTTTGTTGAACTCCAAATCGCACTTGAGGAGTTCGATAGCCATGAGGTCGTTGTCGAAGATGGTTCGACTGTGGAATTTCGGACTGCTAATGAGATTTTTGGCACCAAACCGGCCGTGCCACCGGTTGACCAGTTTCACCACTCGGTGTTTCCGGATGTTTTCCATTGTTTTGCCGAAAACACTGTTGTTGGCAAGCTTGTAGTGGTTTTTGCCAAAGGTCGTGGTCGCCTGCGCCCGCAACCTCGTATTCAGTTCAATGTAGGGCTTGAGCCAAGCCTGCTGCTTGAACTGAAGTGCTTTGTGTACTTTTGTGAGTACAAGTCCGTGCGCTAGTGCCTGTTTCAGTAGCCGATAGTGTACGACGTATCTTTCCTTTCGGTACAGGGTGGTCATCAATTTTGGGTGTTTTGAGTTTGGCGGTACTCGGTGTTCGGCGCACATCGGGAAATCTCGATGTTTGTCGTGGAGATGCTCGGGGTACTCCAAGTCGACCTCGAGGATATACCCTACGTCGGACGAGTCCGAAACGTTGCGAATATCCAGATCGTCGAAGTTTTCGACCCATTTGAATTCGCCCACCGGCAAATGTTCCATCATGGCCCATCCATAGAGGTTGTTGACGTCGAAATACATCAAGTACTTGGACGGTTTCGAGGGATCGAACTCGGCCATGTACTTGTTGTTGGCTTTCGAGTAGCGGTTACAGCACTGGCTGATACCGCCTCGAATGCCTCGCTCTATGAACAGCACCATGTCGACGTCTCTGAGAAGTTCCAACTTACACTTTGTATACTTCAACATACACGACCACGTATAGCCGGGCATGGTGAAGTACCAAGCGGGATCGAGCCCGTAGGTGCTGTGGCCGATCTTGCGGAAATTCTCAAAGATGTCGGTCAGCAACAAGATGTCGGTTTTCATGTACAGATCCGAATATTCGCCGAGGGTTTTCACCCCGAACGATTGCCACACCCGTTGCGCATGCTCGTACTCGCTTTCGGTGATGTCGCAATCGTTCAGTTTATTGTGAAATTCCTCGAGAGCTGGCAACTGTGTACACTCCAGTTTGTCCAGCGTGTCGACAAAGTCGTATGGGAATACCCCTTTGCGCGTGAGCAGTTCGTATTGTTCGGCGCTCACGTGACTGAATTCTTTGCGCGTTGCGTGCAAGTCTTCAGTTTTCATCGTGCGCACCAACCCATCCAAACTCATACTCAAAAATCGGAAAGAGTCGATGAAGCGGAATTTGATGGTCGTCTCCTCGTCGTACTGTGTGAAGGAAATGTACTTTTCCTTATTGATCGGCAACAGGACTATGCGTCCACGTTTAGCCAAGTCCCTGATGATAAAATGGCTGTCGTAGCCGCCCAAGTTGTGGAACACAATGGGCACTACGAACTGCTTCTTGTACTGGAGGTTGCATTGCGCATGCGCCCAGCCCCGGAATAATCCGGTGAAGTGGTCGTGGTCGACCACCTTTGCGTCCTCCGCCTTGAAGGGGAGTTCGCAAATGTGGCAGATTTTGGCAGAGTCTCGGCCCGACGGATATACATCCATCGGTACGATATGATGGATTTTGGCCTCAACCTCTTTGGCAATGTCCTTCATTCGATCGGCGAACCATTCCATCGAGTCTGCCCCCCGATGGCTATCGTAAAACGACAAAGAATCGTCGTAAGTGCATTTGAAATAGAAACCTGCGCTGAAAGCCGAATGTTTTTGGTATTTTTGGGTATTGCACATTTTGGATTTGGTCAAACTTTCATCAAACGGCTCCAGAATACTTTCAAAGTCAGCGTAGATCACAAAAGGAGCTTTCTCCTTGAAAACGAAATTTCGAAATTCGATATGTGTGTATTTTGGAAATCTAATTTTGCATGAATTTTGTGCCTCGCAGTCAACCGTATGACTGTCGAGTTTCTCCTGCGTCGAAAAGTAATTCAAACATCGGTCGCAAATGAATTTTTTCTCTTTATGTTTGCTGAGTTGTTTACTGACAAGTCGAGACAAGTCTTTGATCCAACAGTAATGTCCGCGGATGTTTGTGACGTCATCGTCCGTGTCGTCATCGTCTTCCTCGTATATTGTCGGTAGTGGGTCATAGTCATTGATTTTGGGTGTGTAGGTGTGTTCGATCAAAAGTAAATTCACATGTCTGTCTAATTTCTTTTTTGTCTGTCGAATGGGAGCAACATCGAAATAGGGTCGAGCGTCTGATGACGGTTTGATCAATTCCAAAATGAACACGTTGACCGAAATTGAGTTCAATTTTTCGAATTTGTCGATTTGTTTGATTGTCATGGGAAATTTCAAACCCTCTGTATTCAGTTTCTCACGCCAATTCGGATACGATGATGTGCGTGCAGGATTTTTCCCTGCCGGAGATGGATATAGAGCCGAAACGATTGCCCAAGCGAAACATGCATCGTCATCGTTTTTGATGTTGATGCATGCATGTTTTTTCTTGATTGGTTCCGGAAGTTCGATGAAAGATGAACCGAGCCCATTTCCGAACCCCGATTTATTGATATTTATTTCCAAACTCACGATTTTCCTCAAAGACCACCCACTTTCCCTCCCGCTGAATTCGTCCAATTTGGTCAAAATTTTACCCTCGATATTTTCTTTGAACCACGCTTTCAAATCCGTCCCCTGGTCAATCACTTCGTTTTTAGTGTTGAAATATTTCATTTCCACACTTTCTTGTTGATCGGCGGAAATTTTGAAGAACTCTCCGCAAAAAGCTGCATTCACTTTCAGCGACGCTCCAACCTTCTTCAGTGCGTTCATTATGCGACGCTTGAATAGGCTGAAAGCGTCGCTGAAAAATTGAAGTACATCTTTGTGCTTCAAGTTTATGATCACCCCTGTACGTACGCGCCCCTGAAAGGTGGAAATCAAGTCCTCCCAGATGACACGGCTCGTCAATTTTCGCGCCCCTCCCCCCGCTGCCAACCCCCGCCCCTCGATAGGATTTTTCAGAAAATTTTGAAATGCTTTCACATGGCCTAAATTTGTTTGAAGTTTTCTCAAAATGCCGATTGAAGAGGAATCCGACACCCGAATAGCTTTTTTCAATATACAAACAGATCGTTTGCTATGCTTTAGCCAAAGTTCGCGTTCCGCCGCGCTGAATTTTGTCCCCAAAGTTTTCCGAATTTCCCCAAATTTAGCAATCATTTCATCACTGACGGCGGATATGTCTGCCATTATTCGGTTTTATATGTGGAAATATGGTGCAAACAGAGTATTTTCCTCACCTGCTCAATCAGTTTTCGACAAATTCGAAGGGGATTGTCTTTGCGGCGGTGGTAGCTCCCCCCTCCTTGATGACTATCGAGTATTTTCCTGGAGTGAACTGCTCCAATTTATCCCGCAGGACTGTGACCACTCGTCTAGGCAGGAATACTTCGTTATCTGGGAGATCTGCAACGACGGCCTCCCCAAACTTTGTCTTCACAAGACGCAGCTTCTGAATAGGATAGGGCAGGTTTTTCTGCAATGTGCTCAGCGGAATAGTCTGCTTATATCCAGATGAGCTGGCGACTGCGTTTATATCTGCAATTTCCATCTAAAATGAGTGATCATCGTTTCAGAAAAAAAATATCAAGTGCCCAAAGGAAAAGAAAAATTTTTGCCACCCAGCCGAAAAATACGAGAAAATTTTTGGCTCACCCTGTATGCGCCGTTCGAAAAACTCCCACACATTGTATGAGCTAACCCACCCCACATGAAAAATATTTGGATGGCATGAGCAATCGGGACACTTTGACAGAAAAAAGGTTTTCGACACACACTGTATATGCCGTTCGAAAAACTCATACACTGAGCTAATGGAAACAGTTTCGACACACGCTGTATATGTCGATCGAAAAACTCACACACTGAGCCAACGGAAAAAGTTTTCGACACACACTGTATATATATGCCGTTCGAAAAAATTTACACTGAGCCAACGGAAAAAGTTTTCGACACACGCTGTATATGCCGTTCGAAAAAAATCACACACACTGAGCCAACGAAAAAAGTTTCGATCTGTATATGTCGAAGATCGCACTCAACCTGTATGAGAGCCGTTTTGCGCGAAAAAACACTCCCGAGTATGAAGGAAAAAAGGTACTTACATTTTTTCGTATGAAGACACTGGACACAAACACAACACTTTGTTGATTGAGAGAGAGAGCGTATTGACTGAGATGTTCACTCGTCGAATTCTCGAAGCAAAATGATGCGCGTCGCTTGTCGATCATAGCCAAGTTGACGCAATCCCCTCCCGCGCCGCGTCTATCTCGTTGACCTCTAGAAGAATATGACAGCATTGCCTCAACGTACCACCCACATGTGTCATGAACGCCGCCTGAAGCGAAAGACGCTTCCAGTTCAAATATTCCCGCTCGAAATGGGTGCGGTTCTACGATGCCGCCCGAACGTTTCCGATCTCCGAAGCGAAAGACGCCGCGTATGACCGCATTTCTCGGAAAAGCGCTTGCGTCATCTGGGATTCCCCACGTATTTTGTTTTGCAAGTCTCAGGCGACAGTGAGACGCATGACCTTCTGCAATTCTCGGAAAAACGCATGAGTCATCACGTTTGTTTTCGTAAACAGCTCGGCGGTTGGGGATTCACCCGAAAACCCATTAATCATTCGATGATATCTTTGACGAACATGCCGACAAAAGAGCCGCCTTGCACGTGAGCCTGGGAACTCGCCGTTCGAACTTTTGCAGGTCTCGACATGTCGGCGACGACCGTTAGCGGACATGGGCGGAGTACCAACGGGGTAACGGGGTCCACGACCGCGCCCGCTGACATAGGCGTACTATGTTCCCTAAATCGCTCGATATACGCTAAGGGGTTTCTAGGACCGGGATCTCGGTCACAGAAACCCCTTTGCCTTACTACTCATCTGGGAATTTGAAGAATTTATATGATAATCATAGACTAGTTGATTCGTCATTTGATTTCAGTACGGTAAATGATTATTTTGTTTATAAAACTATTTGCGATATCAAAACAAATGCAAAAGGATGTGATAGTTTGAGTATCAGGCTTATAAAGCTCTGTTGTCCCCATATAACCACCTATATTACACATATTATAAATTTCTGTTTGTCAGAGAAGGTGTTTCCTACGGCGTGGAGGAGAGCAATTGTACGGGTCCTCCCGAAAAAATCGAATCCTACAGAGTTCCAAGATCTACGTCCTATAAGTATCCTGCCAACATTATCAAAAGTTTTAGAGAGAGCCATGGAAGTGCAAATTAAAAACTATGTGTCTAGTGTCTCCATATTACCCCATATCCAGTCTGGATTTCGGAAAGGATACAGTTGTGCAACGGCTCTCCTCCATATCGTGGACGACATTATTAAAGCCACAGATGAAAAACAGTACACGCTTTTGATTTTGCTCGATTTCAGTAGAGCATTAGATACAATTAACCTTGGTTTAATGATGAGTATGCTGAAGTATATGGGTTTCACGAATAACGCTCTATCACTCATGAATGCCTACCTGAAAAATAGACAACAGAAGGTGTGTATCGATGATAACAGCTCTGAATATAGGTTGCTAAGATCTGGGGTACCACAGGGATCAATTCTTGGACCTTTGTTATTTTCCATTTACTCGTCTCGTGTTGTTGACTGTATACTCAACTGCAAAGTGCATCTATATGCTGATGACACCCAACTATATTATAGTTTTCCTGCTCAGGATGTAGGCAATGCATGTGACCTCATTAATAAAGAACTTGCCACGTTTCTGAAAGTTACTACTGACCACTGTCTGCTTATAAATTCAAAGAAATCAAACATAATGTTATTCGGCCCCAGAAATAATCGACAAGCTGTTGCAAATTGTATTGATATCCGTATTAACGGTGAGCAATTGATATTAGTTAACGAGGCGAAAAATTTGGGCGTTCTAGTAGACTCAGACTTGCGGTTCGAGAAGCATGTCAATAAACTGTTACAATATGCTTATTCTTCTCTGAAAGTTATTTATGGAAATCGTAAACTCTTGCCGTTGAATGTGAAGAAAGTATTATGCGAATCGTTAATACTTTCATTATTCAACTATGCAGATTATCTGTATGGACCTAACTTGACCGTTCTTTATAAGAATAAAATCCAAAAAGTTCAGAATTGTTGCCTTAGATTGATATTTGGTGTTCGTCGAAGACGAAGAATATCACACAAACTCCTGGAAATCGGATGGTTGAATATGAACAATAGAAGAAAATATCACTCTGTCTGCCTTTTCAATAGAATCATAAATACCAAAAAACCTCCTTATCTTCACAGGAAAGTCAAATTCCGCACAGATATACATAACTTGAATATTAGACGAAGGGGTTTACTAACATTGCCTCCCTTCAGAACAGAACTGTTCAGACGATCATTTACATATCAAATTTACGATCTCTATAACCAGATACCACATAAGATCAAAAACACTAATTTCAAAATGTTCAGAACTACCTATAAAAAAATATTATTGGAATCTCAAGCGTGAGATGATTTTTTATTTCAAGATAAATGCCCCCGTTATTTGTGCGTGAGTGATATACTCAATCTATATTATGTAATATGTGCAGGTATTATTAGGGTTAAGTGGAAGAGTAAATCTTGTGGTAGAAATATCACAAGAGTTGAACTTCGCCCTTTATTTCGATGTTATTCTAAACAAAACTTGTTATTGTGCTTACTCAATGAAATAATAAAGACGATATTATTATTATCATTATTATACTGATTGAATCGTAGCTCACCTATTGAGTATGTCAAATACGGAACTCCGTTCATTCCAAACTGAAAATTACCGAAATATATACCATCGAAACCTATCTCAGAATAAATTTTGCGAAATCAAAGATTATGCGATTTGCTGAGAGTGGGTTTCCCTACCGTTTCTTCCTCAACAACCGTGAAATTCACATAGTGAATAATTATGTATTTGGTTCCCTCATCATTTTTTCGCCTAACGGCAGTTGGTTCAGTTTCTATATTGAAAATTGTCAAGCTGTGTGCACGTACCTATATACTTGGAAAAGAAGGACTCTTGTATTTCGTGAAGAAATAAATCTAACCAAGTGGTAAGCTATTTTTCAGTTATCAATATTGACTGAAGGAAAAACGAAGGAATGAAACAATTTTCTTTCTATAGTTCCAGTAACTTGTATATACGGGTAGTATGGGGTAGCAAATGCAGCTTAACAAGTTATTTGCTCCAAGAGACTCTCTACATAATACGCCTGGAAAATAATTCAATCTTCGTAGTTTTGTGGGTTGCAACACATCACAAAATGCTATGTCAAATCATAGATCTTTGAAAGATCTTCCAGAAACCAATATAAAAGTAAAGTATTTGTGAAATAATTGTGCATAAGATTCAAAAACGGAAACGGATTTTGTTTCCGGAATGTTAACTGTCAGGTAATACACGTCTATTCTATATCAAAGGCGGCCGCTTCCGGATTTTTTTGAAAATGATGCGACATGAAACATTTAACCTGATGAATTTGATTTCATGACTATATTCAATAGTCCAAAAGCCAAATCAATCGATTTTTGTTCCAAATTCTCCGTAAAATTGAATTGAAAATTATATTTCTAGGAAATTTATTGTTCAACAGTTTGTGGATTGGTAAGTACTGAATCTAGTTATATCCATGAATCGACAAGCAATTGTTTTGCCTTTTTACCTACTTGCTGTCAGTCAGTGTCTCGTCGATCATTGAAAATGAGTGATAACGAAGAAATACTTGATGCACCAGCATAAATCACCGAACAATCATCGTGGGAGTAGGAAAAGTACAGTACAGAACTCGAGGATAAGGCTAATTACGTGCACTCGCGGATTTTGTTTGTGATAGCCAAATTTACATTACACGACAAGATGGTTCTGTTTACAATTACCGCGTCAACTCTCCAGGGTGGATTAAAAATCCGCCGGTATATATTTAAATATTAATTCTTCAATTTTCCAGATTATGGTAGGTTAGCAACCGAAAAAACGACGATGAGAGAATTCGTCCATCACAAAATAATTTCTTTAAAAACTGTACTTAAATACACTTTGAATGTAACGTCTTTGAAATTGTTCTAAACGCAAGGGCGCCCATACAAACATTTTCAGGGGAGTGGGGTTGGATCGGAAGCATCTAGGCCCACACCTTTAATTTTTTTAAGGTTACTTATTTTGTTAAGGAATTTGAGGAATTCAAAAAATAGCGAATTAATTTTTGACCCCGAAAACCGGACATTCTCATGTGTTATTGAAAAACACCCAATTTTACGCACCCAACACAAAAAAGACTATTTTATAATGACGCCTGATACCATTATTTTTGCATAGCACAGGGTTCTTCGTGATTATTCCTTTCAGAATCTACCACATTGAATATTCGATCATAATTTCCCATTTTTGCATTGGAAATTCAGGTTCAGGTCAACTGTACTGCTAAGAAGTTTTTTTCTTATTGAGCAGCATTGTCTTGAACATGATTCATGCTGTGCAGAAGTTTTTTCGAATACTGAGACTTGATCAAGACCAAAACTGATTGTCTAGATTACACTGAAGATCTCCCAAAAATTGTTACTTGGAGCTACCATGTATAGATGGTTCTGAAAGTATTGTGTTTGGAAAACTTTATTATGAAATATATATGTGTCTAACATGACATTCGAATTAACATTATTTTTTTTATATCTTTTGTTTTTTCAAACAAAACAAATTATGAGAATATACATAGTGTTCATGATAACAATATATAATAATTCTCCACCTCTTAACTAAAACTATAAATTCAGTCTCTCAACTGGTTTCCGGATTCTTGTAGAATGTCTCGGTACAGATTGAATGTTGTTAGGACGAACACTCGACTCTTCACTCGTCGAAGGATAAATAATGGATTTATCGCTCGTGTGAGATTTAATATGTGGGTCGTTGGTTGAATCGACGGTTCGGGTTTGATTTGCAGAAAGCCGAGTAAATTCTGTTTCTTGTGCAACGGAATCGCTGCATGTATCACTACTTGGTACTGAGGTGTCCATAGCGGTCTGGTGAGAAATGACACTAGGAGGTGACGGACTTGCTTCAAATGGGAACACGGTAGGTTTTTCCACTTGGCATGGGCGAAGTTGATCATAATGTCGTTTAATCTTATAACCATCATCTAACTCAACTAGATAGTGGAGTCTTCCTAGGCGTTCCACTATTGTAGACTGAAATTGGAGTAATTCCGAGACTGCACTCTCTCTCCAACGGCAAAAAATATATCAAACCGTGGTTGTACGGAATTATTCTTTCCTGATACTTGTGGTCGAATGAGATCAAGTTTTGTTCTTAAAATTCTACCAAAAAGAATTTCTGAAGGTGTTTTTCCACATGATAGGGGTGTCACTCTGTATCTCAATAAAAATCTGTTCAATTTTTCATGCAACTCTCCTGGTTCGTTCATCATGCATTTGAATTTGTTTTTCAACGTTTGACAGTACCTTTCAGCCTGACCATTCGTAGCTGGATGACCTGGCGCTATCATTCTTTGTTGAATCCCATTTCTCGCGCAGAATTGTTTGAACTCTTCTGATCTGAATATAGAAGCATTGTCGCTTACGAGTACCTCTGGCAATCCATGTCTACTGAAAATCTCTCTCAAGTGATAAATTGTAGAAGATGTTGAAGGGTTATTCCTCATCATAGTTATCTCTGGCCATTTTGATTTGGCATCGACTAATATAAGAAAATGATGGTTCAAAAATGGACCAGCATAATCCATGTGAACCCGCTGCCAGTTTTTTGTCGGTACTTCCCAATGATGTGTTGGTGCTTTTTCAGGATTTTTCTTGATACTACAGAAAGTTTAATCCGTTAGGCCTAGCGTTTGACTTGATAGAAATTTCATGGGTCCAACAATTTTGTAGTACCCGAAATTGATGATCCGTTTTGCCTGTAAGACTTTCCAATAAGAAATATCAGTTCTGAGAATGCGAAAATTTCATACCACTATCTAACTCAACATACGTTCTCATGTTGGGAAGGAGTTAATTTTCAACTCCCTTTTTTATGGCTGTGTAATATTCTCCTCTCTGTTTCCTGAATTTTTCTAGAGTTACATGCCGAGAATTATGCACTGTTATGAGGAGGAAACATTGACTATTATCATTATAAATATCACTCACGGGATGCCCTGAAAAATAATATACAAAATGATTTCACTACACTTATCGACATTTTTAACAGTAGGATGCTTACAGTAAACGAATCAAAAACTTGCTTTATACCCTTCACAAGCTATAGTGCAAGCCTACCCGACTTCCAAACTATCAACATAAGTACAAAGGAGTATTCGATGGAAATGAGATCCTCAAACGAGATGAAGTACCTTGGGATTTACATGGATAGCCATCTCAGATGGGATGTGCAAGCAAGAGTATTGTCGGGTAAATTGAGGAGTTTGATTACTAAATTCAAAGCATGCAAAAAATTTCTCAATTTGAAACTTCTCAAAATACTCTATTATGCGTTGGTGCAATCCCAAGTATCATATGGTATAGTAGCCTGGGGGAACTACTCAACAATTACATGCTGAAAATAGAGATATCCCAAAAATATTTACTGAAAATAATTCTCGGAAAAAGCTTCAGATATTCTTCAGATCAATTATTCCGTGAAAGTGAAATATTTGATATTAGACAATTGTATTGTCAAGCCATTCTGCTCCATCGTTCCAGAGACAAGAGCACACAGATAATAAAACACGCGTATAATACAAGATATGGGCAGGAGTCAGTAGTTGTACCAAAAGTTTCCAAAACAATAGGGCAGAGAAGTTACTACTTTTTGGGCTCAATAATATTTAACATGCTCCCTATCGAGATCAAGACAATCCACTCGTACAAGCTGTGGAAATTCAAAATGAAAAAGTGGATACTGAGTCTATCGAAACACGAAAGACATAAATTGGTTGATATTAAAAATCACTGAAATCTAATATTCTGTTATTATTATTTATTCTCCTCCAATGATCATCTCTGTGTTTATATTTTATGAAAAAACACGAATATGCAACCAAAATGACTTGAAAATATATTTTAAAACTCGTCAGGGTTGTTGAAGTCAACCATTTTTAATGGAGTTCTATTATACAAATATTCCATTTATAGTTTTTAGATATAGTTTGTAAATTACGTTTTTAATGTTATAGGACCAATTTATATTTTATACAAATTTATTTTTATTATCCTTTTTACTGTTTAAGTTATATTGTCATTTTATTGTATTCTGGAAGCGACCTATTTAGTTTCTTTCAAATTCATTATTTTCATCATGTATGGGAATGTGTTAGTTTGTGCACTCAGGAATATGCAAATAACCCCGTGCGGATCAATTTCCTTGGGGTTGGCACAGTTTATGATTTTCCAAACTGGACTGATAAAAACTGATAGAATGTAACGAATGTGTAACCTGAGAATTTCTGAAAGTTGTTATTTTTTTTTCATGGGGAAAATATAAAATTATTATTATTATATATTGTTACATTATCTATTCAATGAACCTATACAAAGGTCATTTAATTTATTTTTCAATGACGCGAAGCACCTGACCCTTTTCTTGGATTCTTAGGTCTATCCCTGATGTTTTGAAATACTCGTAGGTGAGCGTTTTATCGCCTCCTATATTTCCTTATTTTCCACGAGTGTGGCAGACACTATCACCTTCAACACCCTCGCCAGTGTTCCATTTCAAAACCGAACTATACATTTCGAACTCGTTACATTAACCAAGGCGCTACCGGTTCTCCCCGTTCAATTATTGACGAACGGCTCAGTCCGCACACAATATTCCGGAGAGGAGCACGAGCAGGAAAAATGCTCCTGCGAATCCTGCGGGATACGTCGGCTTATATCAGAGCCGCGAACCATTAGCGGTATTAAGTATGCACGAAGAGGCGCACGAGGATCTGCCAGGATATGCCAGGATAACTATCTGGTGTACGGACCCACTTCCAGAATTGCATCGTTGGTTGAGAGGTAACCTATGGAAAATATCGAAAGTTATACCACCAGACAGCAAAATGTTGTGGATCCTTCAGTGCAAAAAATTGAGAGACAATTCAAATGACTGAGTTAATCAAATTAAACTCACCAATACAATAAACAGATGGAAGAATCCGAAGTGAGAAACGAATAACCTAATATATATATATATATATATATATATATATATATATATATATATATATAATATATATATAATATAATTTTAAAATAAACATCAAATCGAAAGTGCCTACAATAATCATTGTATCTTCACGTACTTGTATTTTGTACGCTACAAAATACAAGTACGTGAAGATACAATGATTATTCTAGGCACTTTCGATTTGATGTTTATTTTAAAATTTTCCGATATTCAGACATTAAAATCGACTCTATTCAAGAAAAGTGATTCATTTTTTGTATCAAATTAATTGAATTGGCCGATAATTTATATTTAACAAAAAACATTAGTTGCCTGACTGAAGCGACAAACAGAGACTGAACGCGAAAAATTGTAGAATTTCTTACTTCTAATCTCTAAATCTATGTAAAAGGGATGTAGAACATGTTAAAGCGAATGAAGTTCTTACACATAACCCAATATTACTAATTGCATATAATTTTTCTGATCCATGAAGTGTCATATTTTAAAAATAGGAAAAATTGGCGAAGGATCAGGGAAGAGTGAAAATATGACTCTGCTTTCATCGCGACGTTTTTGATATATTTTCAAATTAACATAAAAAAGCGAGGGACATTTGAATTGACCGGAGTAAATTTACATCTATCTTCCTTCGAATTCATCAACTTCAACAAAGAAAGGTTGTTTCTACGAATTACCTCGAAGTGATAGAAATTGTACAAATTATTATTATCAATAAAAATGTTGAATTATGAGAACTCACTTAGATTGGGAAATAAAATGATCTCACTTTCAAAAACTGAGTTGAAGCATTTCCTTATCTGGGGTTCCATCAAATTTTAAACTTTCGAAAATTGCGCTCAAATTCGAAAATAACAAATTGATATTGATAGAGATGGTTGAATTAAAAATCAAATATGAGGTTTCCAGAGATACATACCTGAAAAGGATTCACTAGTGAAATTTTCATGTTTGTGTTTTCCAACGGATAATAGATTACTTTTGTGATATTATTAAAATTTTCAGTGGCGTACGTGCTACTTTCATTAATTCACCTCTAGGGCTCTAATACTTTTATAGACTGTGACAGTGACTAATTTTTTAGACAAATTTTTCAAAGTTCGACTTTGAAAAAGAAAACACTTGGAACTAAAATCTGCAAACAAAACAGACGACCTGCGTGGCACTTTGGTAAAATTCAGTATTTGTCTTCGTTGAACTAAGATAATAATTTGGATCCAAGCTACAGGCTGCTTTGCATTTGTTGCACATAGAAACATCGCCTGAGTACATAAATCAAGAGAGTAAACTGATACTGATACTGGGTAGCTCACACAAAACAACTTTCAAAAGTATGCACATCACAACCTTATATAAGTCTCTAATGACATTGAAGAGGCGTAGTCTCTGGAAGTTTACAGTGTGTTTCAATAAACACAAATTCTGCGTTTGTTTTACTTTCAAGAATTCCCTCTTTCAAAGGCCGATTGTATCGAAAATTTGTCAGTGCCGCTCGGTCTATGGTAGAATTTATAGAACATTGAAATTTCATATTTATGCAAATCATTCGAAACAATAAAACGCCAGAAGAAGTTCCGGTTAAATACATCATTGAAGCTATAATACGCTCTATTCTGTCACATCAACTCAAATAGATAGATGGCTAGCTCACTCAGTAATCTTTTAGATATGAAACAGTAATGTAGATTTCACAGTTAACTGTTATATTTATCAAATCTCAAGACGAAGAAAAATGTTCATGGCACACAACCTTCGGTTGATTTTTGACAATTCTTTTACATCCGTGTTGAAGATTCCACAAATATTGTTGTTGTCTACACTTAATAAGCACTGTATACTTGTTATTTTCATAAACATAAATTTCGTTCGAAGTACGCCATTTTTTATACATAGAACCTGAAGAATTGCACTTTTTCACTTCAGTAAAATATTACTTCTTCTTGTAATAATTTCAATGACTCAGTAATGTCAATTTATGATGAAAAGGTTTGATCGTATTGAAAAAACAACAGTAATCTCGACAACATTTCACCACTCATTTTGTCTTTCAGTTGACGTCTGTTTATTCTCAAAGCAAATACCACATCCCTTGTCGAGTACAGAAAGATTTCGTGTTCAAAACACCAAAAAATCGCTCTATACAAATCTAATATCCCGCGCAGACAGGAAGATATATAGGACAATAATAACGTTACCAACGAAGCGTAGGAGGATATCAAGTTGGCTCTGGGCGATTATATCGACTGTCAAGTGTTGACAGTTGAAGCACGGCAGGAGTTCGGGATTAGAACAGGCTGAAAGGGTTCGAGTTGCATGACGGATCGAACGGCACATTTGCCTGTAATAGCTTCATCCCCTTGGAATGATTTTATTTCGATTGCATTCGAATGAAATTCATGTTGTGCTCGACTATAAAAAGATAATTTATTCCGCGAATATCAAATGATATTTCATACCGTAGCGATAGTTTGATTAGAAATAAATTTTTGTAAAACAATTGAGTTTTTTCTGTAGTTGAGAACTTCACTGAGATCATATTCGAGGAGGGAAGCATTTTTTTGTTCGAATTGAAATAACATATCCACAATTTAGAGACGGCATAGATATAAACGAACGAAAACAGAGAACGCAAAGTATTATCAGATTTATCAAAGAGAACAATTCGTACAGGCCAGCTTCAACTCATCTACACAGCACATCGATAGACTTACACTTCTCAGAAAGCTACTACTTCTCTGGCTGATACCACCAAGGACGTTTAATTATATACGACAGGTGTCAGTGCAGTGTTCTTCACGAAATCCATTCCTGCCTATGCTTTTGATGAAATTAACGATGACTTGATAAATGAATCTGGTGGAAATTAATGGTAGGAATACTCAGGCATGTCTCTTCTCAAGGAAAGCCGATCTATCATCATCCAATATTCAGATGTCAGGAGTAACTATTCCTACGAAGATAAGTATCTCGATGCTAGGAATCACGATCAGTAATAATCTCTCATGGGAAAATCATGTAAAATCGATCGCAAAAGGGTGCTTCCAGAAATTTGGATTTCTATTTGGTGCAATGAAATACTTCACTTCTCGTCAGCTTCTAATGATCTAGAAGGCTCAGATACCACCTGTCTTGATATATAGTTCTCATGTACTGAGTTCGGCACCAAAACATTCATTGAAGCTTCTCGACTCTATTCAGAGGAAGGCAATCTGTCTTGTTGGTGATTCTTCGCTCACAAACTCGCTTACTTCGTTGGAGCATCGTAGATTAGATATTTCCACGGTCGGTGCTCTTCTGAATTGCTATCAATCGTTCCACCCCTGGCAATATCTATGATGACCCGACGAGTTCAGAATTCTCACCCCTTTGTTGTGAACTTGGAGACCTGTCGAACCTCTCTTGTTCAAAGATCTTTTTCAATAGAACAGCTGAGCTTTGGTACTCGAGAGAGGTTTTTTCTGAGGCTTACAAACTCCAAAAATTCAGAGTGGATGTTAATTCGTATCTCCTGTCCTTTGATTCACGTGGTGTTCTTTGAACATTACAGGGCTTCCCTTTCGTGTGAATCTGCATATAAAGAAATACTTTTCAATTATTGGGACGGGCACACTTGTAGGCCGGTTTCGGGCTATTTGGTCTCTTGTCAGTACAAGAATTGCAAGAAATCTAGAGTGAAATACTTTCAACAGCTGTTATACAGTGCGGCGACTTGTTATAAATTGTGACGGTAAAGACTTCGCCCTCAACTTCTGAAGGGAACATTTTAACGTAAGGCGAAGTCCAGTTGAATTACTTTCTGATGATAAAAATATTTGTGTCGCTTAGAGGAAGTGAGAAAGTTTTCTACAACGAAATGAAACGCTGTCAAATGGAAAATCTGTTGTTCGAGCAGTTGTGATATAAACAAGTGGATTTTTGAATTGTTGAATAGCTTTTATTATTCAAAAGAAGTTACTCTCATTGGTTTCAATATTTAGGAATTGTTCCAGACCCCTTCCATTGTGATAATTGTGAGGAATAGTAACGAGGAGAATAAATAGCCTATTACGCATGAGCGACTAGGCAATTCGCGAGTGCACGTAACTAGCCTTACCCTCGAGTTGGGTACTGTACTTCTCCTACTCACACCATGCTTCTGCGGTAATTTCTGCTGGGGTAGCAGATTTTTTTTCGTTATCCGTCATTTTCAACGATCAACGAGCCACTGGATGACAGCAAGAAGGTACAACAATTGTTTGCTTCATGGATATAACTAGATACATTACCAATCCACAAACTGTTAAACAATAAATTTTCTAAAAATATCAATTTCATTTCAATTTCACAAAAAATTTGAAACAAAATTTTCTGAAACCAAAATGATATTTTCCAACTGTTATTTCTCGTTGCTGGACAACCACTAGTATATTCACTACATTCATGAAAATGTTGATTTTTTTTCGAGAATATTGCCAAAAATAAATATTCTTCAATGATTTGGGAAGAGGAGTTCTGATTTCCGATTTTGTTATAAAATTGCTTTTTCGACTGAAGACAATTCCCATTTCCAGTGGCAGCCTCCATAATGATCTTCAGAAAAATGAAAATAATACAAATAGATAAAAAAATGACAGTAAACATACGCTTTTCTGTTGATTATGATGACATATGTGCAAGATTATCATCAAATTCGTGCCACAATTCTGTATGAGAGTGTCTACGATAAGCTGTGCAGTGACCACTCGTTGTCTCTAGTTCCGCTGTGGTTATAATCTGCGAATGGACCATAAATGCCAGGATTGTATTGTGAAGCATTATTTATTAACTCCCAATCTCCAATGAGAAAATCTATGGTATATTTTCCTCATGTTGTGTTCTATATTCTAAGTGAATCTACTAGAAGCAATGAAATATATCTATAATCTATTTCCGTCCATTTTTTTATTAGTGAAATCTGGTTGGGAATAGTACTGATAGTATTATTAATAGTGTTAGTTATGGTTATCGACTTGAATCGAAATGCTGAATGAAGTATGAATTGATAAATCAGCTTCTTTTTGATCAAAAAATCCATTTCAACCTTTTTTGTTTGGATCCGATCGCCTTATTCGATTTGTATTGGTATAACTTTTTTGCTTTTTTGGCTTAGTAACAGGTTTCAATAGACTTAATAATATAGACAATGGTCCGAACCAACACCACTTAGCAAGGAACATTCAAGCAAAGTATGCATTTTTATTGAGTCCCTACGTCATACCCAGAAGCAGCATAGTTTTCGCGGATTCGTCAACCATGAAACGTGGCAGATTCATTCTTCAATACAAGAAGAATTTAATACAGGAAATGGACTAATTTCGAGATTGGTTTGGAAACATTTATTATATTGGTTAGCAAAACTTAACACTTTCACGTAAAAAGGGCGAGGATTTTCCATCAATTAATATCATTTATCATGAAGGCAATCTCATAGGTAAGACTAGCTGAAAACAAAAACAACCTTTCTGAAATAGTTGGTTGAGCCATTGTTATTGGAAATTTGCAGAGCTCTGACATTATAATTGGATTCTTATCAGATACATATTGAGTATAGAGTTTCATGTTTCATATTAATAAAAGAAATAGACTAAGTTCAGGTACTACTTACCATTTTTATAGGTTTCATATAATACGAGTCTGAAGTCAAAACGTGGCGCTCTCCCTTTGTTCATTAATCATGACCCTTCAAATTTCAGAAACAATAAGTCATATTCTGCCTTATTTCTTGCAAAATATTACGATTGGAAATCAAGTTTTCATTCTCCAGGTGAATTTTTCATCTAATTTTTCACCTTTTCAATCCTTTTCTGCAATTTTGGAATTTGGTTCGAGTTTTATGATGAAAAATGGTTATGATTCGAAAAACAATTATGAAGATATTCCTGCAAGACCTGGATCCATTTCCATTTTTTGCGAATGTTGATTTCAAGTCTACGATTGATAATATTTTTGTATCATAATAAAAGAGGGCAATGCTTCGGTCGCTATGAGCACCATTTTTTTAGTTTTTTTGTGAAACTTACATAATTTGGTCTCCTCTACAAAAAATCTGAATGAAATTTTCGGCGGTCTCGTAAACTTTCGGATATGCAGGTGCATTTTGTTGTTAAACTTCACAATTTTTCACATCAAATTCCTGCTGTTTGATCATACAAAATTCATCCTTCGTCTGATCAAACACCACTCACTCCCTTATTCACTCGTTTTCAACCTTTTAAGCAGAAAAAACCATTAGTTTTTCAAAAAAATTCATTCATTTTCAAACCATAAATAATATGTTGTGAAGTCATAGTGCAATGACAGTCGAAAGTGATGTATTTGCAGTGTTGCCTCTGTTATTGTTATTGTTAAGAACTGAATGTATTAATGTTGACTTTTGGTTGTTGGATTTTTAAAGAAATAATGTTTTTTTTTCTGCTTAAAAATGTTAAAAACGAGTGAATAAGAGAGTGAGTGGTGTTTGATAAGAAGAAGGATGAATTTTGTTTGTTCAAACAATAGAAATTTGATGTGGAAAATTGTGAAGTTTTCCAAAAAAAATGGATCTGTATCTCCGAAAATATACGACGTCACCAAAAATTTCATTTGTCTAGAGGAGACCCAATTACGTTAGTTCCACAAAAAAAAATCAAAAAAAAGGTACTATAACCTAAAAGAGGAATGTGCAATATTTGTATCAGCTCGAATATGAAATATGCGATGTACAAATGATTCACATTTTATACGAGTGTATGGTCTACAGTAAAACTGAAAAATACTTCACAAATAATGGAGACATCAAAAACAAATGTCATTCGAGTTCACAGTCACAATGAATATCATACAGAGAGTCACAATGGATATGAAAGCGTAATCATTGAAATAGCCCTCGAAAACTGAACGAATGTAAATGAAACAACGATAGTTTTCGATTATTTTTCGCGCTGTTGGCTTTTCGTGCATACGGAGAGGAATCGCCGACGCAGAAAAACACAATAGGGAAGGGTGGATGGTAATTGCTATTGTCCCATCTATATTCAAAGCAATTGACCCGAACTTTGATACACCCAGCGAATCACGAATTAGCAAATTGCTGCTCCGCTATTCTTTCCACGGAGTACTCCATGAACTGGAATCGCCGGAACAACGGAGGGCGATTTGACCTTTTTTTCTCCAAGTCGATATGAAAAGAAAACAAATTGATAGTTATTCACGAAGGTGCTTTTTCAAGTTACTCCTGCCTGATCAATTCAACATACGATTTAATTGGGTATATAAAATCAAACAATGCTTCGAGTCAATTGACAGTCTTGAAATATCAGCTAGACTTGATGGCCACCTCTTATGCACCAATAAACACAAATTGCTTCTGAAATTCGGATACAAGTGTCACAGTGAAAACCTTAACAAAAATGCAAAAAAACTACCTCACTTATAGAACGTCAATACACGTTATTCGATTATTAGCACAAATTCGCCTGACATACAAGGACACTCTTAGGATATCAATCAGAAACTTTCACTGGTCCATCGATTTTGAAGAAATTCGCTCCTTATGCAACACTCATCAACAATAGAATCTGCGGCATATTTTTTTGGAATGTCCCATACTTTCAGTCCTTATTAGACCTGCAGTACTATTCTTAGCTAACTACGATTTTTTTGTGAGCTCAACTGAAAAGAAGTATCAATTTTGATATGCGAACATATTGTATTTTTTGGAATTCCACTGTTCGAAACAGGGAGGACGTTCAGATAGTTGCACATGCATATTTGCCATACATCCCGAGGGTCACAGACAGAATTGGAAAACTCTTGGGTGAATACAACATAAAAACTGTATTTAAACCCACAAAGAAGATTCAACAGAGCCTCGGATCGGCTAAAGACAAAAGAGATCCACTGTCTGCAGCAGGGGTTTATCGCATACCGTGCACCTGTGGGAAGGTATACATCGGTACCACCAAAAGATCCATGGGAACAAGGCTAAAGGAACATGAGAAAAACTGCAGACTAGGGCAAACTGACAAGTCGGCTGTGGCGGAACACGCACTTAGTGAGGGTAACCACAGGATTCTGTTTGAAAATGCAAAACTGATTGCACCCAACCAGGGATACCATGGCCGACTGGTACGAGAGGCAATAGAAATCCACGAACACACGGATAAATTCAACAGAAGAGAAGAAGCTGTCAACCTCAACCGAATATGGAATCCCATTTTAAGAAAATCGATAATAACTGCAGGTAGTTCTTCAGATAATTATAATGATTATTCTCCGAACCCAGATGAGGTAAACAAGGTAATCAATATTAATGACAATTCCCCTAATCCGAATGGAAAAATTAGCACCGCAAACTACCTGAATCGGCGTAAATACAACTTGCGAAGAAAAAATCTCCAGTCATCGGAGTGAATTTCAAGATGAATGAGCCTCTGAAGAATCTAGCCACTCGAGCCAGCGAAACGTCAGAAAGAAATTCCAAAAAACGACGGCCTTCAAACCCGAATAAAAGTAGTGATACTGAACTATATACAGTATCAATCCACAAACTATTGAACATTCAAAAAATGAACAATTTGTTCAGGCCAGCCTCAACTCACCTACACTGTAGGTTGACGGACTAACACCTATTAGAAAACAACTACTCCCCTGGCTAATACCACGAAGGGCATTGGATTACATCCAACAGGTGTTAGTGTGGGATTCTTCACAGAAGAAATTCCACATATGCTCTTGGCGATACACCACCAGAATTGATTTTCAATTATTGGGACGGGACACACTTGCAGACCGGTTTCGGGCTATTTGGCCACTCTTCAGTGCAAGGCAGTGCCATCATCAACAAAAGTCGATGACTTCCCATAATTAAAAATCATACTCGAGTAGAGTATCTTCCCTAGACCTAGGCTGATACAAACAACAAGCTAAATAGCCGTTGCTGCGCCATCTGCCCGTAGACTAGGTACTAACCGGTCTGCAAGTGTGTCCCGCCCCAATAATTGAAAATCAATTCTGGTGGTGTATCGCCAAGAGCATATGTGGAATTTCTTCTGTGAAGAATCCCACACTAACACCTGTTGGATGTAATCCAATGCCCTTCGTGGTATTAGCCAGGGGAGTATTTGTTTTCTAATAGGTGTTAGTCCGTCAACCTACAGTGTAGGTGAGTTGAGGCTGGCCTGAACAAATTGTTCATTTTTTGAATATTTGATTTAAAGCCAGTCTTCAAGAATTCCCATGAATATTTATTTTAACTATTGAACAGTAAAATTCTTGAAAATATAATTTCAATTTCACATAGAATTTGGAACGAAAATTCGCTGAATTTGCTTCATGGAAAATATAATGTAGTCATGAGAGCAAACTCAGGTTGAATGTTATATTTTCCATCATTTTTGCATTTTGTTTCTAGAAACGGCCGCAATTAATTTAGAATACACGTGTATTGTAATGAGTCTACTGGGTGAATGCTGTGTGATAATGAAAAGTCCTTCAAAAATGCATTGAAGCCATTAATATTTTTATGTTCGTCGGGAATACAATTCAATTTACCAATGTAAAATAGAATTAAAACTAAACATGTTTTTCACTGAATGATTAATATAAATTATTTTTTATCATGTCAATACACTGTATTTTTTCTTCCTGATTTCACTCCCCTCCGTTCCAGTTTTTTCCACACAAGCGAACCCTGTTCACAAAGATCATCGCTCACTTTACACCATTTTGAAACTTCAGTGAGGCATGTTTCATTGACGATGGATTACATTTATAATCCATCCGCATATGATTGCGTGAACTCTATTTACATTTGTTTTGCGCTAATTGTGACAAAACATACCACGCAATTGTATTAGCGACAACGAGGTTTTGAAAAACAAATTATGAACCTAGGGGCGTCTGAAAATGAACAGTTTCTGAGAGAGAAATAGTTGAAATTCCAAAATTCATTTGGATTTTTGTTCAGATCATCTGGATTACCTATTGAATATTTTTCCGTAGAACTATAGAACTATTTGAAAAAATCTCATTCCTTCCAACATCCACAGATTGGAAGGAGTAGTTGAGTCCCTTCGAAAAATCACTGTTTCAAGAACAAATTTCATTTATAAGTTTTTATACCACTTATAGTTGCAACTTAGGTTACTGTAGTTTCATCCTATGCGGATATTATTAAACGTGTTTGTTTTATATGCAGATTTGCACGAAAGGGAAGCCCTGTAATGTTCAAAGAACACCGCGTGAAAGACGGATTGCCTTTTTCAGAATAGAAGCGAGAAGCCTCTATGAATTTTCCGGTGCCGAACTCCACACATGAGAACTGTATTCCAAGACAGGTCGCATTTGAGCCTTGTAGATCATTAGAAGCTGACGAGAAGTGAAGTATTTCTTCGCACGAAATAGAAATCCAAGTTTCTGGGAAGCACCTTAAGCGATCGATCTCACATGGTTTTCATGAGGAATTATCACTGATCGTAATTCCTAGCATCGAGATACTTGACTGGATGATGATAGATCGGCTTTCTTTGAAAAGAGACATGCCTGGGTTTTCCTAGCATCAAATGGCACCAAGTTCATGTTACCCCATTCTATCATTTTTAGCAAGTCATCGTTAATTTTATTTAAGTGAATGTTTCTTTGAATTTTTGTTTTTCGAGCTGGTATAGGGACTCTGGAAGAGAAACTAGTAAGAAGACTACTGTCGTCCTCAAAGCTATGTGCTGAGCAAGATGTTTTCTCGAGCAAATCATTGATATGAAGCAGAATCGAATCCTCGCCGGGCCACCGTGCTGGGTAATCGCACGTTAAAAGGTAAGGCCTCGTTGATCCATTACTCGCTCAAGTTTTGACTTCTGAGGGTTGACGTTCGTCAGCTGGTTAACGGAAACGAACAATTTTAGAACAAATTAGAAACAAAGTGCGCGCTAGAACTGAACCCTGTGGAACACCTATCAGACAAGAACCTTTCCAACAAAGCACACAACTGAGGAGGCAAACCATAAGACGACAGTTTCGAAAGGAGACCCCCGATGCCAAACTCGATCAAACTCTTTTGAAATATCGAGTGCAACAGCTATCGTTTCTCCGAATTTTTCGATTGAATGTTGCCAAATATAAGAAACATAATCCAATAAGTCACTGGTTGATCGTTGATGGCAAAAAAGGTAATGACGCAAGATTGAAGAATGATTAAATAAAATTTTGAGTAGAAAACTTCATGTACCTAGATGTACAATCAATAGTTATGAGTGAGAGAATTTGAGGTAAGGAAAACTGAAACTATTAATTGTGCCAGAGGTCTTAAGAGAATCTGTAGGAAAAAATAACTATCAAAGCAGACAGAAAATCTATAATACAAGACTGAGACAAACCCCTCACAATGTGCTACGTGGTTGATGACAGATAAAGTGAAGGCTGAGCTTCAGACAAAAATATTTCGAGCAAAACAAAGGAGTCTGGGATGAGAGAGGAGAATTAATTCCGCAATCCATAAAGTGGTCTGTGCCAGGATAATGAGTGGTTTGATGAAATCAATGAGCCTACAGTTTCTAGGGGCATCTTTATTAACCAAGAGAAGTTAGTAGGTTGCGTGTTCTGTGGAAAACGGCAGCAGAAGGAAGAGAAAAAGGTAGATCAAAGAAACGAAGGATGGAGAAGAACGTAATGTTACATCAGAGACAAGAGGGTTCCCTCTTGGAATGTCCACCTTCGAAAGAACTGATAACTAGCTGAGTTTTTTCGTTTCCACTTACTTCCAGACGAGCAAACACGACTCACAATCGCCCATTTCACACCGTTTTAAAACTTTAGTAAGGCATGTCTTATCGACAAAGGATTACATTCGTAATCCCTGCGCATGTGATTGCGTGAACTCTATTTACATCTGTTACGTCGCTAATTGTAACAAAACATACACTACGCAATCCTATTAGCGACAACCAGATTTGGAAAAACGAACTATGCACGCAGGGGCGTCGCGTTGTTTGGCTACAACGGCATTATAGGCTTATAGCGGATGCGTTAAATTCGAGGGGAGTGCATTTACTATTCGGGATATTGCTTTAAAAAGTGTTTAACTCGCGTTGCATTATGTTACGACTGTTTTAATGCGTGTTCGGTCGCTTCCTGGCGGGACCCCTCCATGTTTTCGTATTCGATCCCTTGTCGAATGAGAAATCAGTCCCACTCTAACGAACTGAATAGCATAAAATAATAATAGGACATAATATTATATATATTTATACATTTTTTTACAACAGGCATGATTTTTAGTATCGTTTACAGTAAGGTGGCTATATACTGGTGTTTAAACGATTGTCAGCAAATCAGACGACTGATCTGGCCTACTTGATTAAGAATTGATGACGTAGACCGTAGTAGCAACTCAAAAAATTCGCCAGGTATCGTCACTGTCGCAGTTGAGATGACAGTCATGTGCACGTCCTGTGTTGTCAAGTGGCTATGTCGTTGCGTATTCTGGTCTATGAGCTTAAAAAAATTAGTTGATTGTTGATATTTCCATCTGAGCAATATAATATTGTGATCTCAATTCAAAAGCTCGGTTTAGAAGTACTATCACAATCCAGCCGAATATTATTCACGTTAATGCGTGTGAGCGAATAGGAGTGAGAATTGTGATCAAATTTTATGGATGTGAAGTGAGAAAATGTCAGTTTTTCTGGTGAGTGGAATCATTATTATTTTTTATAAACTTCTGGGTTGCACTGAAAATATCTAAAACACAATATATCACAATTTATAGAATATTCAGAATGCGTGCACACTCTTGTGTCATTTTATGATCACTAGGTAATTTTCAACTAGTTATTGAATATACTAGACCGTGATACTATTCCTGGAGGTAGGTCATTGAAGATGAAGTTTTTTTTCATCAGCCTCAGAATAATCTCGCGTTCTATTCTCTGTTCTAACCAAAAGTGATATGCATTGGCTACAATGTGTTCCATGGATCGAATGATCTAAAAATTTTCAGGAATTTCAACCGCAAGCGCACCCTGAAGGCGTTATTTTGAACAACTGCACCCTGTCTACAGGTTTGTCTGAAACGATATCGCAACACTGAAAGCACCAGTTATAGCCATCTTATTTTACAGGAAATTATATCTGTGTGACGTCACTCATAGCAAATAAGGAACTATCAACTTTTTTCGAATAAAAGAGATCTTGTGACATCAATAACTGTCATAATATAAGTTAACTTCGAAAATGTCATATTCCGAAATTCGAGTATTTTTGTGGATTCTTCTACGAGGTAAACACACTATTCTTTAGCAGATCGTTAAAAATTCGACAGATTCTAATTAATTTTGAGAAAACAATGAATACTTTCATTCGCAAATAAATGGTGCTTCAAAATTCGTAATAAAATTACTTGGGTTACTATGGAAACTGTTTTCAATCATTCATGTAGCAACTGTAAGGAAATATCATAAATATCCTTACAGTGAGAAAATACTATTTCCTTCGAGTAAGGAAATCTTGACATTTTTCTTGAGAAATTTTGTCTAGATTGACACAATTTTCAAGCGATTTGCAGAAAATTAATTTTTTCATTTTTGTTTTCTGTGCATGTGTGAAAAATGTATTAGTAGGAAACGTAAAACATGTGAGTTAGGGGGTATGCACAATACTGCCGTCCAAAGCCCAAAGGGCGTAAGTCAATATAGACTACTTTTGAGATATTCAGAATTTTGTAATAATTAAATCAGCACATATTTTCTCTCAACAACTGAAAATTGTTTGACGTTCAGGTCTTCATAGGATAAAGTTTATTACATTTAATAAATACTTTGATATTGAATTGAAAAACTGAGATACGCCTATTCCGCTAAGGATTTTGATGCAACTAAAATCAAATACGCCGACAAATGAAAAATGAACATTATTAATAATTGGAAAAAAAAATTACAAAACTTTACTGCTATCTTGTAAACAGAAAGACTAACGGCTAATTCACGGCCATGTACTCTGGATGTTTATGCAAAAGGTAAAATATCCTTAGCAAATAAGACGTATGTCATTTCGCTTACTACGACTGAGTTACGTCTAAATAGCTTAGGATTTCCGGTGATTTTGGAAATGTCTATTTTTACTAATGTTTTAGAAAGGCTTAGCACGATGAGATCCGGCTAAATTTATTATTAAGATTGATAAGCAGGTTATAAAAGAGTCTAAGTATAGTAGTTTTCACAATGAATGGTATTGACTGAAGGATTATAATAAAACCAATTAGACCCTTAAGCTGTAAAATCCGAGATGCACATCATAAATGCAATAGGATCGGATTCAGGTAATTTTTTTTCTCAGAGAGGGATTGTAGAGGATTACAGCTTACACTTCTTGTTCATTTTAGTCTTTGTATTTCATTGGAAGTGTTCACTTGTGTTACGGCGTGCAATAATTCTATAACATTTATTTGTTATTACAGACATTAATAGCAAAGATTTTATACCCCAACGTACAAAATAGGCAATATGTGGCGTCCGTGGATAAAAAGTAATAGTGCTTCTTACAGTGGTTCGTTGAAGAAGAATCACTTATCTTGTGACGCGAAAATTATTATAAAAATGTGTATAGTTCCTTACTTCAGCAAGGATATAACGCGGGTGCTGCAGCAAAAGTAACCAGTAATTTGACGAAGGTGCCTCTTACTTCAGTTAGACGAATTGGTGAAAATTCCATGGGATCAAGAAAAAAGCGTAAAGATTCCGGTGTCACAAAAAGTCTAGACGACTGGGAAAAAGATTTGATAAGGCGATAAATCTACACTATGTACGATGAGCAGCGTGTCCCTACAATCAAAAGTCTGAAACAGCAGCTCATCAATGACGA
This sequence comes from Zygogramma bicolorata, assembly GCA_032362365.1. Lineage (NCBI taxonomy): Eukaryota > Metazoa > Arthropoda > Insecta > Coleoptera > Chrysomelidae > Zygogramma > Zygogramma bicolorata. Next base: position 18,483 of record JAVJAQ010005386.1, on the reverse strand, counting down.
AACTCACATCAACTGTGGCCTCACTACTCTTTGGCGAGCTCTGCAATGGGCTTCAAATATCGCAAAATTGACAAGAGACAAGTAATAATGGAATCCACATGTTTAATAAACTGGCGTTCTGAATATATAACGTCAATTAGAAAATACCGGTCTGAAAATCGGCCAATACTCTACCTCGACGAGACGTGGTTTGACACGCATGGCACCCCTTCCAAAGGAAGGTCTGATTCCTCTGATAAGTGTAAAACAAAAGCAACATCAAATAAAGGAAAGAGAATCACAATATTACACGCAGGATCAGGAAATGGTTGGATCCCAAACGCTATGTGGCTTTCTGCCAAAAATATTAAGGACTCTTGTGTTGATTATCACGAAGATACGACAGCAGAGCTTTTCGAAGATTGGTTTAAAAATTGTCTGTTACCCAACATTCCACCAAACAGCAAGTGATGGACAACGCAAGCTATCATAGTCGACAATTGCAAAAAAATCCTGGCTCAAAGAATACGAAATTGGAGATTCAAAACTTCATGGCTGCAAATGACATATATTTTGAGGAAAATTATACAAAAAAAAAGAACTTTCACAAGTGCTGCAGTCATTTTCTTTAAAAAAAACGAATGTTTGTGATACAATTGCAGAAGAATTGGGACATACAGTGTTACGACTTCCTCCCTACTACTGCGTGTTCAATCCCATAGAGCTTATGTGGCACCAACTTAAATCGAGCGTGCGCGGAAAAAATACTTCTCCGACTTTAAGTGGAAGTGTGGTACAATTAATTAGGAACTGTATGAATGACATTCCTATCGAGAGTTGGAAAATAATTTAGATGAGGATAGCGATAGCGACACTGAACTAAATATAGAATAGAAGTGTATCATTTGAATAAATTACTTGTATATCTCCTACATTATGCAAAATTCAAATTTCTTGAGTTCGGCAGATTTGCATCTTTCACCAGATGATTTTCTACACCATGGGATTAAATCGGGTAGTTTATTGCAGTCAATAAGCCAATACCATTTACTGTGAAAAATACTATAAGTTAAATCTAAAATTTGTGAAACATTGAGATACGCCCTTTGGGCTTAGGACGGTAGAAAAGAGTAAGTGCATGCAATAATTATTCTTATTGGTCCTGAAATAAATATTTCTACAAGGAGTTTGTTCATCGTATTTGCTTTCAACTATTCACGTTTTATTTGTTTTTCACTTGGGTTCTCATGATATCAACATTGAAAATTTTTCGAAATGGTAATTGAGTTATCGGAATTGAAATACAGAAACTCTCTATGTTAGTAGTGTCCAGGAAAAGATATCCTATGGGAGCTATAGATGGTAATCTATGGATATAGACTGTGTAGATCATGGTATTCTACTAGATAAACTCCAGAGATATGGAATAAGGGGTATTCCTCATCATTGGCTGAACAGCTTCCTCGACTCAAGAAGTCAATACGTTTCTATCGGCAATGCTACGTCTTCAAAACGAGCAGTCACAATTGGTGTCCCTCAAGGCTCGGTTTTGGGACCTATTCTTTTTATATTGTAGCTGAATGATTTGGATCACTTACCAGTTCAGTCTTCTTTTACTATGTACGCAGATGATTCGTCTCTGATAATTTCAGATAAATCAGACAAGCTTCTGTCAGATAAATGCAATGAAACTTTCTCGAATGTAAAGGAGTGGTTCAATGCAAACCTGCTTCACCTGAACATGGAAAAGACGAAATCTGTTAGATTCCATAATCGCCAGAAAAACTGTTCCGATGTGATAATATCAACAGATACTTGCGTTAATGTAGAAATTGTTCAACAAGTCAGGTTTTTAGGCCTTGAAGTGGATGAGTGTCTCACATGGAATAATCACTGTCGAACACTACAATCCAAATTAAATTCCTTCTCATATCAGTTCAGAAATCTTAAACTCGTTCTCAACGAGGATCAACTCCTGAAATTATATTACGCTCAAATAGACTCCAGACTGAGATATGGGGTGCGCTTCTGGGGCCTATCCACCTCTTCATCAGATGTTTTCATTGCGCAAAAACGCATTATCCGTACTATAGTTGGAGTTTCGAAGCGCTCATCCTGTAGAGATCACTTCAAAAATCTAAAAATCCTTACGCTACCATCACTTTTAATTTTTGAATTCTGCATATACGTAAAACAAAATCAAAGTAACTTCACACCGAACAACACCAGATATGAATATAAAACACGTCAAAAGGATCACTTTTATATTCCCTTCAGTTGTACAAAAATGCATTACAATTCTACTAGAGCAATGGCTCCCCGGATTTACAACTTATTACCCGACGAAATAAAAAAGTGTGAAACACTCTATCGTTTAAAAAAAAAATTGAAGGACTTTCTAGTGACAAAATGTTTTTATTCTATCGAGGAATATTTACAAACTTAACTTATTTACCCACTACTTTCTTTGTTTTTAGATGTAACTGTTTAGTCTTAAGTTATTTGTGTGTTCAATTTGATTCTGTTTTACTCACCTGTATTGACGAATCCAATACAATTTTTAATTGTCAAATGGAAAATAAAAATTATTATTATTATTATCCACGGCCGTCCAACAAGGGTCATTATCTTTGACGTATATTTGAAATGTTTATATCGATATTGCAAATTCGTTTTCATAGTTGGGATCTCTGACACTACAGGACAGTCGACTGAATTGGTTCAAACTTGATGAATTCAGCGACAAAATAAATGCCGTTACGATACCTTCCGGTGATATTAGAAAAAAACGAAAATTTAGAAGATTTTGCTAAAGACATACTTTTTTCAGTAAATGATTGCATTTTCAGATTTCCCTTCCGGTGTATTGTCTGTTGTCGCTATCATCATCATCCACATGCAGATACGTCCACGTTTTTCTCTGCAATCGACTATGAATAATAATAATAATGATAAACGTTCTTATCGATAGATAAATACACATTACAAATTCAAAACTAGGACATAATAAAAAAAAACTATCAATCAAGAGGCGGAGTTAATTCTTGTTCGAGCTCACGGAGAGTCGAACAAGTAAATATGGTTGGTAAATTTTTCTCTTTCAATCTTTCCAAATGATGATAAGTCACCCTTGCACGCCCGAAATTTTGAAATATATAAAAGAATAATTTTTCTGCTATAGTTGGCCTTGATTTTTTTTGTAACTTTTTCCTCTACGTGAATAGCATTTCGATACATTATTAATCAACGTTTCTTAATATACGATACGATGAATTATCTAGAATCCAAAACTACCATACTTTCAAATCCCAGTTTCCTCGACATATTTTGTGTGTTACATTGAAAGATATCATTCACGAGCGGAAACATCATTTATATACCGAACAACTTCAACTCAATAACGTTGAAGAGTTTGAAACTTAATTGAAGAAAATGAATCGCCCCCTGCTTGGAGAATGAAGATTTTTTCAGTACAACATGGCGATCATCTCTGATGATTCATTAAACTCATATATCCAAAGTTGTGGTTTATTTGAGGCGTTCTTGAGTTCTTTAAACATTTTATATGCCATTTAGGTACATAACAACCACTACTGAAACAATCACTACTACTACACAGAAAACATTTTTTTATTGAATTTTGGAAAGGCAAAAGTAGCTTGTAATATATCGATGGAAAGAAAAAAGGGGCATCGAGAACAATTGAAATTCAATGTAGCATTCGAAAGGATGAAATAAGTTGATGATGGTCGCCGAGAGACGAAATGCCGATTGGAAAAACTAAAACCATCATCTTCCAGTGAGGAAAAAGTGGCAACGAAAGTGTGCAATTTGCTTTGGAGTACCTATTCCATCAAGAGTAAAAATTAAATCCTCTTTTTGAACGGTATTTTGCTTGTCATATGAACGCGCAACTTGGCCTCAATTCAACCGTCTTCATATCTCCTACGGTTCACGGAATCCCAATGGCAAGAATCAAATTGGTAATTTTGAATCCTGGGGGATCATTAAACTTTTTCACACTCTTTGATCTGAGGAAGTTAAGATTAATTCGATTCGATTACCCAGAAGGTACATATCCTTTCACAATGATTCTACGAAAAGTCAGAGCAGACAGGGAAGCGTGAAATCAGCATCGTCGATATCGCGTTAAACGTATTACAAAACCCCCATCGAGAAATTAAATACCGTTTAAAAAATACTGAATATTCAAATGGCCCCGTCCGAAATTCGAGCCCGCTCCTCTGCAGCACCCGCCAGATTTGCCACAAAAATTATAACGCCGCGCTGGATATCGGTATTCGTCGACAAAGCCAAATGTTGCAATTCCGATATCGAGTTACCTGCTGCCATAATTCGGTAACAAAGAAGTATCGGAGAGAGAGTGTATATGCGCTCAGACAAGCGCGCCCGACATCGGAGCAGGCCATGGAAACGAGACGCCTGCTAATAAGGTGGCCGATTACAGGCTAAATTTGATCTTCGATGCGAATAATATCGATTTTATACACCGTTGGTTGGCACTGCTCTGAGGGATTACGGTTGAGGTACATGCCGTGTAACGTTACTGAGTGATTACGCGTGGTATATTGATGGATTGCTGATGCTGGACGTAAGGTAAGATCTAAAACACCATAAAAGATATTTATTAATTATAGGAGTGTTTAATGTACCATCAGGCTACGAGTAGGTACTATCTACCACTTTTTCATTTACATGAAATCAAAGACAATATTCTTTTGATCAGTACACAGTCACAGAATATCGAAACTACACAGAAGCGAAAGTAAAGTCGGCAATAAGATGGCTATATACTGGTGCTTTCAGTGTTGCGATATTGTTTTAGACAAACCTGTAGACAGGGTGTAGTTGTTCAAAATTTCGTCTTAAGGGTGCGCTTGTGGTTGAAATTCCTGAAAATTTACGAGATCACTCGATCCAAGGAACACGTTGTTGCCAATACAGATCACTTTTGGTTAGAACAGAGAATAGAACAAGAGATCAATCTGACGTTTGATGAAAACGAACTCCATTTGAAAATTTCGTAGTGATCATAAAACAAAACACAAGAGAAGTTTGCTGGCAACAACATTCTAGAGTGTGCTCGCGTTCTGAATATTCTATAAATGCAGTGATATGTGTTTTAGATATTTGCAGTTCAACCCAGAAGTTTACAAAAATAATAATGATTCCACTCACCAGAGAAATGGCATTTTCTCACTTCACATATCCATAAAATTTGATCACAATTCTCACTCCTATTCGCTCACACGCATTAACGTGAATAATAGTCTGCTGAATTGTGATACTACTTCTGAACTGAGCTTTCGAATCGAGATCACAATATTATATTGCTCAAATGAAAATATCAACAATCAACTGATTTTTTCATCACATAGACCAGAATTCGCAACGACATAGCCACTGTCATCTGAACTCGAGAGTGACGATACCTGGCGAATTTTTTGAGTTATTACTACGGTTAAGATGTCTAGAAGGATGGTGTACCGAGTTATACCTGGGCATGTTTGGGGTATACTTGGCGACACATGCCTACTATGATAATAAGCATCATGGCTTTTCGACATCAAATCAGTTCAGATGGCGTTTGCAACGAAAAGAGTTACAAATTTCCTAGGAAATGTATAAACGGCCGATCTGACGGCTGGCTATACTTTTGCTTTTGGACGCTGACTGATCAACAACCTATATTATTTGTTCAGAATACTGGCCAAATTCCCTATTATTGTGTTCCTTTCATTCGATTTTGTTTTTATGAGTATGACATTGGATTCTGCTCATTTTGTTGACTGCTCGAATCAAAGAATATAGTTTGTCGATGGATCGGTTGACTATGCACTTCCAATTAGCGTCAACTAGCGATGAAATTGAGAAACACACCACGATACGTAAAAATGACACTAATGACAGAGAAGTGTCGCCATAAAATTCTAAACAATATCGCATCAGTCCCAGCACCATCCTTCTAGACATCTTAACTACGGTCTACGTCATCAATTCTTGATCAAGTAGGCCAGATCGGTCGTCTGATTCGCTGAAAATCTTTTATAAGGAGTGAAAACACCAGTATATAGCCACCTTAGTCGGCACCTTTGATGTTGAGGGCGCTAATTTTAGTAACCTTGAAGTCATATGTCGAGTGGAATCATGCTTCGAACATTGATAAAAGTTACTATGTTCATCACTAAAATATGAAACTCGCTACACACAGAAAACTAATTCAAAATAACATCAGTACTTCATGAAGGTATAAACGGTTGAATGTTTTGATGTATAATTTAAAGAGGCATTCCATAATTTTCTACACGTTATCCAATCATCATCAATAAATGAAAAACCCCTACCTCCTTGGTAAAGTGATCAACACAACCTAAAATTCACAAGTGACAGTGACAATTATCATTCATATTAAAACTTGGCTGCGGTCGAGCAAGGTTGCTTTCCTTCGCTTCTGTATGGTTCTGATTCCTGTGACACAGTTATAACCTGACTCCGACTGAGATTGCTTTTGTTATCGTCTAGTCTTTCATTACGACACATATTGGTTGCTCATCTATTCATTATCATCAATCAATAGAGAATGACCTAACCTACACCACAATAGGTACATCGTACCTGATTTCTTCGGATCAATTTGTCAGTTACTGCAATTTGGGGAATTTTCTTTCATCGAAAAACCATTAATATATCTCCCAATGTTACCAACGAAAAAAAAATGATCAGAACGAAAATACATTTGAAAATAAAATTTTAAGCTTAGCATATCATGTAGAAACTAACAAATCATGCGTAACAATACTATATAAAAGATAAAAAGATCTGATATTTTTTTTTGTTTTAAGATACTTGAAGAGCAATTCAATGTAAGACGTGAGGATTGACGTGGAGCATAATTATGATTAGATCAAACTGTATATTTGTGACCGAAGTGAATTGTTTATATACTTGATCACTTCTCCTTTGAATTTATTGATAATTATTCAATGTTTTCAATTTAGGTGGGCAAGATTCCAATAAGTTCATTTTCTAAGGGTGTTAAAGAGCTTGTAAGATTGAAGATCGAACCACCACCCTACAGAGATCATTCTCCATGTTTTGAGAGAAATGTATGAAGAATCTAACTAATCTGTTTACCTTTCGGAAAAAACAAGCTTCATTAAGGAATGATTTTGAAAGAAATGGCGAAGGCACTGGTTCGAATATAATACATTTCTACAAAATGAAGTGTGAGTAGCTATCTATCTTCTTTGACCTTTGACAGTCGATTTATTAATTTCAATCGAAATATGATGGTTGTAAATAAAATAGTATACAAACCTCGGTAGAAAGTTTCATTCCTGTCTCGAGATCACAGCTAACCTCGACGCTTTGAGTCTCGATTAACTAACTGATCTCACGACAGAAATGAATCACTTCCCACCTCGGTGTATAATATACTATTATCTACACCCGTACTCTAATAATACACTTATATGCCCACCACCCGTTTTATAATGAAATCCATTACGATACAGATTTTCATTACGATACAGATTTTCAACCAATAGAAACCCATTATTTTTCAATCAAGCATGATGTGCAAGCTTTGCATTTTGACGTTTGTCAAGTCAAAATCAATAGGTATTGAATTTTTGAAGAATTCAGTCAATTTTCGATAATCGAATGAAAATGTAATATAGCAGGGATATAGAAGAATTACCAGCGACCCTTTACGGATGTCTTAGACAAAGAAAAAATACAATCGAAAGGATTATATTTTTTATTTGACAAATGCAACACATATGTTGTTATTTTCGTCCAAATTCGATGTTCTTTCATGGCCAAGTGGTCAGCGGCGCGGGCAGTGATCACAAACGTCCCGGGTTCAATCCCAGACCTCGGCCTAGACTTTTTTTAATTTTTTTTCTTATTATTTCTCATTGTATCTTCCGTGGTTATACCATTAATTACAATTTTGTAGAATTTTTCAAAGAAATACGATTGATTACCTACTATCATTGTGTTCAATATAAATACCTAAAAATGTAATATTTTCAGTTCTTCATTATTTATTGGGTGTAGATAAAATAGCGTATGCAACTCTCATGTAATGGCTCGTTTCGTATCCCGGTTTATGCTCATGTATTAATAACCATCATTACACGATCGTTGCATAATATACTATTATCTACACCTGTACTCTCATAATACACTTATATGCCCACCACCCGTTTTATAATGAAATCCATTACGATACAGATTTTCATTACGATACAGATTTTCAACCAATAGAAACCCATTATTTTTCAATCAAGCATGATGTGCAAGCTTTGCATTTTGACGTTTGTCAAGTAAAAATAGTAGGTATTGAATTTTTGAAGAATTAATCAATTTTCGATAATCGAATGAAAATGTCTTATAGCAGTGATATAGAAGAATTATCAGCGACTCCTCCACAGATGTCTTAGACAAGAGAAAAAATACAATCGAAAGGATTCTATTTTTCATTTGACAAATGCAAGAAATATGTTTTTATTTTCGTACAAATCAAATGAGCTCTAATGGCCGAGTGGTCAACCGCGAGGGCGGTGATTAAAAACGTCCGGGTTCAAATCCTGAAGTCGGCAGAGACTTTTTTTTTCATGTTTTTTTCTTTTCATTTCTCATTGTATTTTCCGTGGTTATACCATTATTTATAGTTTTGTAGAATTTTTCAAAGAAATACGATTGATCACCTACTATTATTGTGTTTAATATAAAAACCTAATAATATAATATTTTTAGTTATGCATTATTTATTGGGTGTAGATAAAATAGCGTATGCAACTCTCATGTAATGGTTATCAATACACTCGCATAAACCATACGAAACTCACCTTCGGCTCGTTTCGTATCCCGGTTTATGCTCATGTATTAATAACCATCATTACACGATCGTTGCATAATATACTATTGCTTGCCTAGACTTCAACTTTTTCATCAGTTTTCTGTATTGAAGGAAATAATCACTAAACTGTGTTTTTGTTGCCTTCCATTGAATTGAAGGATAAAATCGTTATGAAACTGAAGTCGTCTTCTTCGAAACGATCCCGTCTCAGCGAGCGACAGACGGACCCACCAGGTACATCAAACGAATCACGAATCCTGCCTCCGCCCCCGTAATTGGCGGCCGAAGAACCGCTCTGAGCACCCGCAAAGCAATTAACGACAACAAAAATCATGTTCGAGCGATCCGAAAATAAACATGTCAAAACAGAGCTGATCAAGTCAGCCGAGGCGCCTCGTGTTGGCTCTCTCGGTGACAGAAGACACTCGCTGCAGCGTCCGCAGCCTTCTTTCTGTCGTTTTCCACGGCGCCAAGGCCCGACTATCCAAATAACACCAATCACTCCCCTGTCTCGATCGCGTCACCGAGGATTCGTTTATTTTTATTTGCTCTCGATATTTTCAGGCGAGGGTACCTATTAGACGTTGGAAACTGTGAGGATGGGTGACTTTCAGAAACAGGTCGGTTTTGCTGGGAAAGACCTTAACCTACCTGCGGCCATTTTTTTCAAGGAACATCCGTTATAGATGAATGACCGATGTGCAGAGTATACTTTCAAAGAGTATTTGTCGCAATGATCACGAATCTGGTCACATAATTGTTCTATCGCTTATTTGAAAACAGTTATTTTTGTATGTAAGGCTTTAAATGAGTGTTTTTTTAATGGTACATGAGAGTGTTGTTTTAAAAATTCTTTCGAATGTGCCACGAAAGACTTATTCTGCAACGTTTACTGTTTCAAATTCTGATTATATTGAGATCTACCGCAAGTATATGGTACTACGGCCGCCTCATATAAAAAGGTACATATTTTTATTGGAATAGTCGAGAGGAAAATGTATTAACGAACATGTGGGGATAAATAAAATAGGAGAAATTCCCAGCTTGATTGCAAAATGGCTAGGAAACGACATGTAAAAGAGCTACACAAGCCACTGTTTCAGGAGGAGCTCTGTAACTCATCTGGTCAATGCAGGGGGCAACATTACATCCATGAAACGTTAGCTGTAAATTTACCTCCGTAGCAGAAGCTCATAGAGAAGATAGTTTGAACAACAAAAGATTTCTAACAAAATATGAAATTGTCCATTTCCTTCCAAACAAATTATAATATTTGATGAAATTGTGGAATCAACTCTTCAAGAAATATCCAACGTTTCTGTTCAGCTGCAACATGGACCATCTTCTGGAATTTATGTTTGAAGTAATTGTTTGGAATTGTTTTATGAAGAAGAATCAATTAATAATAGACTCTGTTGAAAATATATCCTTCATAGAGTAACATAAAATGTTAGCCATAAATTTCCGATTAATTAACGATAACGTTGTTATTTAGCGAAACCAATATGGTTTCATCTGGTCGCTCGATTTGTATTGTTCGAAAATAACAAAGTTTGTGTTTGTGTGAATTGAAGCCCACCTATCTGAAAAATTTATTGAAACGAGTAGTTTTCGTGAATATCATTTGCTGTATTCTTTTCAGCTGAATGCATCCATCTAAGAACCGAAAATCATTTCCAAAATTAATTCAATATCATGATCTGAATTACAATATTTGAATTGAAGTGGCCTATATTGATGAATATCCCAAGCTATTGTATAATGAACCATGTGTTGCGGTTTTGTGAACCCATTATCAATGATAATCGTACAGGAAGCTGTGATATTTTTTGTTTTATTTCGAGAGATTTGGATATAAATATTTGACTGAAAGTGCAATTATTGTAGGCTAACGAGCCTTCTCCAATTATCTAGAGGAAGAATAGATATAATATATGAATATCATAATATACTAATTGTTGAAAATCAAGGTGAAGTTCAAAGTTGAAAGATTGTTGTCGTATTTTCGTGAGGTGTGAATATTGGTGAGTTTTACTTGATTTGCAAAGATATTTGTCCCAGTAGAGTAGGATCTAGTTATGCATCATTGTCATTATCACAATCACTGTTGTAATCACATCATCATCAAATTGAACATGTGCATTTCTGTAGAAGCATTCATATTTTAATATTTAGTCACAATCCATTTCGAATATTTGATTCCAATATTGGTTTAATTTGATTTTATGATCATGAAAGTGGCAGTGGAAAGTTTTCTCAGTGAATGACTTGAGCGTATATAAATTTGATAAAGTCCTGAGACCGCAGGTCGAAAGATTTTATCTTAGATCAAAATACACGAAAGCGTTTGCTTGAGAGCAAAATTTCGAAAAATATGGAAATGTACGCATTTTGGTCCATTGAGTTTGATGTAGGAGGGATATATGCTGAGATTATTTTCAGAAAAGAATGTATTGAAGTCAGTCAAGATTCATGTTCATTTTGACCAGTTCAATCGATTAAACAGGTCTACTGCAATTATTCGCTATAAAACTCTGTGAAAGCAGTCTAGCCTTCAACTTTTCCATCGGTTATCTGCATTGAGGAAAATAATTGCTGTAAAATTCTTTTTTTGGCCGCCTAGACTTCTCCATCATTCTCTGACATTGGAGGAAATAATCAACATAAAATAATTTTTAGCGAAAATCCATTCACCAGTCAAACTAATCAAAAAATGGTAAGGCTTGCTCAAACGATTTTTTAGATTTCTCACGATTCGACAATTTTCAACTTCTCTGACAATTCGCTTTCAAGCAACATTTCTGATAAACCATAGATATTTTGATGGTATCAAGACATAACTCTTTTTTTTTTTATTCGCCTGAGTATGATCTTTTTATATTCACTTATTTTGTTAAAAAAGTTGGCCATTTCATGATATCATTTGGTTGCCACGGTTATCGTACCAAAATGTGAAAAATTAGACCTAATACAAAACATGAAATGAGGAAAAATTATGACTCTTTCCTGAAAGTCATATCAATTTGAATTTGAAATATCAACAAACAGTTATCCACACTATCTTAAAATTCTTACTAACAAAATGAACTTGATTCATTTACACGTTAATATCCCGTTAATGTAAGGTTGGCCACGTCGGTAATCTGTCACAAGAATTTAACATCATGAAAATTTTAATTCGAATTCATTCGTTCAATTGATATAGATCACAACTTGAAATCTAGTAGCAGATTATTCGGAATATTTATTAATTACCTGAAAATTGGATATTGATAGTGATTATCTTTCATCGAAATCAAAAGTACACCTCCCAATATTAGGGAATCCGGGAATAATGCTGGCATAGAACTGCTATCAACCTGTTTTCAGTGTCAAATTAATTTTCCAACAAATCCCAAAATTAGTGGCTGGAATTTTTTTTGTGTTCTACTGGTACAAAAAAAACATTTTCGGGACCCGTAACTTGTCTCAACTCCCTATCTTGTTCTGAAAAGACGCAATGTTTCTACTAGTTGAGAAAATAACTTTCTGGGGTTTATAATTGAAAATCTGGAGGAATACTGCAAATGAACTAGTCGATGACGTGCTAGCGTAGGACAGGGATCGTATGGCCCATATGACAAAATAATTTTTTTGGTTTTTCCACAATAAACTTGCCCAATGAAATATTTATATCTCATCTATGACTGACTCAATGGAACGAAATCGAAAGGTAATAAGCTGAAAAAACAAATGAATGAAGCAACATTCTTCACAGTAAATAATTTTGATTTGTTTAATCAGTTTCGGATGAAATAACAACCTACGGATGCATATGTGGTATTCATTATGAAAACTGAAGAACTTCAAGCATAGATCAGTTATTTCAATACCAATCTGACATTACTCGTATCGTTCCAAGAAAACCTACTATAATACAATTATAAAAATAATTTCGAGTTAGTGTGAATAAATGAAGGTTTATAATTCATTTGTTATTTGCAATAAATTTCAATTGATGAATTTGACATTAATCTAACATTTATAATCACAAGATTGTGGGACTTATGCAACAAGTGCAAAAGAAAAGTCTTTATGGCACACAACGTGAACAACAACAAAACGTGGAGTGAAGTATACATTCAGATTTCGATTTTTGCAGAGGAGAGATCGATACTGTAACATCCTTATCACCTCTAGTTCAAGATCATTCCGATTATTCCGAGTTATTTCCAGGTGGCTTCATTTCAACCAGAGCATTCACCATTTCTTCAAATCGTACTCTTGAATGTCATCCTATTCAAGAGTTATCACTCAAATTGAGGAAGTCATTGCCTGTCAGTTTTCTCAAGAAGAACTATGATCAGTGTTTGTATCAGAGGTCACCTAGATGGAAATGTATGTTGGTGAAGAAAAAATTGATTATTTCGAAACAAAACAGACTGCAAATTAAAACAAATACAAGATACAAAATTTTGAACTTTCTAGTTTTTCACCCGTAGTGAAACGGTTATTCTTCGAATGCAATATTTCAGGAGATATCGTATAATTTCTATGAATGAATAAATTCATGGAGGATTGAAAAATTCACTACTACCCACACGACACTAGATCGTTGACTTTTTTCGTGAGTCTTCTTGGAAATTTTCGAGTGGTTAATATTCATTTCATAAAGATATTGTGAATAATATTATCCATGTGTCTTGACGGGAAGTTCTAGATTCCGCTCAGCATCGTATGTGTAAAAATTAGAAGAACTGAAAACATGAAATATACATCTGCCTCGGTCTTTTTGCCGACGACACAAAAATAGTAATGGAACACAACAATTTGTCAAAACAATCATCTGTAAGAATACTGACTTTAAAAACTGACTAGTTCTCCTCGAAGTAATTTTGAATCTATGAAAGACATTCAAAATATGTTTTTGCTAATCACAGTCAGAAATATTAGGTAGGAATAATAACGGGACCCATGAATACCAGATTTCTAGGTGTTGAAATAGATTGCTCTCTACAGAACTAAAAAGAAATGCTGAAATCCAATCAGCAAGAACGGTATATTTCATTTTCACTGTATCCTACAATATGGTATTGAAATTTGGGGCAACTGTTCAACAGCACTTAAAAAATTCTATATCTTTGCAATATTAGTTGAAGCGATTCATGTGTATAATTTTTCAAGTACTCACCATCAGAATACTAGACACATGCACTTCATAGTTCTGCCTGTTTTCAAAGTAACAACAAACAAAAAATGCGTGTTTTTTACGGGAATTCAAATCGTTGCCTATCACAATTAGAAATTCACCCAACGCCAAAATTTTCGGACGCAGATTGAAGCACCTTCATAAGTATAAAGTACCTATTTTATAAATTGAACGAAATTTTGAACTAATTTCCATATGTACAATAATGTATCTTCTTCAAAAAATCAAAGAAGTTCAGACGAAAGAAATTTTTCAACATACCTACTTTTTGGTACCCATCATTGTAGACAAACAATATATCTCACGATAATTTTGTAAAATCAGGTAGACTATTTTCTGTTTTTCCTTCTTTTCCCTACATATGTACAAGTTCTTGAGGAATTGAATGCTACTACTGCTAGTAAATAGTCGAGACAGTGCGAAATATCATCAGAAAAAAATTAAAGGGAGAATTTTTAAAACATAAATGGGAATATAAAAAAAAATTCGTCAGTTGTATAATAATATCCTGGAATGAATGCATACTGATTTGAAAACATGAACAAACGATGTTTAACACCAGAAGCTATGCAAAAAATATACCTAATTGAAATGAAAATGAACAAATCTGATTCACCAGATGACAATTGAAGAAAATGAAGCCGCAAACTGCATCCATTCTATGAATGATTTGAAATTCTCAAATGAAATAAAAATCCAAAGTCGTCTCCACATACCTATGTAATGTCCAAATGGGAATTTTCAAAATGTGTTAAAAATGACAAAAAACTGAAATCGAAATAATTGTTCGAATTAGTAACAAAATGGAGGATGTTGTATTTCACCTTTATTTTGACAAGTTTCTGGTGCACAAATGTCAGCTTCATAATCATATTATGATACCTATGTAATGAACATTGAATGTGTGCAGAGGAATTCTTGAAGAAGTCGAAGAAGTGAAGTATCGCCTCAAAAATACCTATCATAATTCAATTAGAAAAAGAATATCATTCATGAATTCAGCAATTATGATCACAACATTATGATACGTTTATGATGATTATGGTGACGATATGTTTATTTCTTGCGACGTGAAATTTTCAAATGTGTGTCAGATCAATTTTCAGCACGTCTTCTGATGCCATAGAGACTTAGTTTTGATTTTTATATTCATTATCTCAACATGCATCAAGTGGGCGATAATATGAAATACAATATTTTGTGAAAGTTCAAGTAACATTCAATTTCTTATTGAAATGCGATATATGAGTGCAGCAATAGTTTTACTGAACAGCGATAAATTGTTACAACAAAAAATCGGTTGCACTAGTCAAGAGAGATCAAAAAATATAGTTTGATGAATCTTTATTCCATGTATGAACGTAGAAAGATATATGAAATGTAAAATCATTTCGTTTTCTTCCCTCTGTTCGCTGAATTATTTCAAAAACGAGTCCGTGTTTTCCGCATAGAACATTTCAAAAGCCTCCTCTCCGCAAGATTCAATTTCTCATTCCATCCACTTTTCCGCGAAACCAGTTTTCTCGACCCCTTCCAGGTATTTCACAAGTTGCAACTAATAAAGCTATCGACCGCACTTTAAGCAAAACAAGATTTCAGTCATTTTCCGTTCAGAAATAAACATAAAAGGCGTATCTCGAAAGTTATCATGGTGACAGAGAGCTACACGGAACAGAGGACCACTTTATACATCACCTTTAGTTAGGTGTATGCTACAAAGGCTTTCAACCGAACGCCACATTTCAAAGTGACACTAGCGCCGCCCACTTCTACGCCGCTCTCTCCCAGACCGCGCAGCCATTGGCGCTACGCAGGTAGAGTCGCCGTGGTAACGGCCCAGTCGGGACCAATCGCCGGCGAGAAAGCGCATCTGGCTCGCCCGCGCTAACAAACTCAGTCTCATCTAGAGAGCAACGCACAAAGCTCTCGTGCAACTCGATCTTCTTTTGTTGATAGTTAGCCGAGTCACACGTTTTCGTTACCGATACCGTTGTTTGTGAGGTTCTTCGGATGTTGTGATGACGAGGGTTTAGTTAGTTCAGTGAACGGGTTTTTGGACTGCAGCAACGCTGGCCACTCATATGGCTCTGGGGTTGAGCTCCGGGCTCTGTTCCAGCAGTACCGGACCCGGTTCCGGTGCCCATTCCGAGACGTCTTCGTCCCCTGGGATCAGCGTGCCCATTCCCATCGCGCCTACCGCAATGCTGCCTAATCCCATGTTCGCTCTGCCTACTCTGAACTTCACGGTGACTCAAGTGGCGGCTGTCTGCGAAACTCTAGAAGAGAGTGGTGATATTGAAAGACTAGCGCGATTTTTGTGGTCTCTACCAGTGGCGCATCCCAATATAGGAGAACTGAACAAAAGCGAGGCTGTTCTTAGAGCCAGGGCGATAGTGTCTTTCCACAGTGGCAATTTTAGAGAACTTTACTCCATTTTGGAGTCCCATAAGTTCACCAAGGGCTCGCACGGAAAGCTGCAAGCGATGTGGTTGGAAGCTCATTACCAGGAGGCGGAAAAACTCAGGGGAAGGGCTTTGGGTCCGGTGGACAAGTACCGTGTGAGGAAAAAGTTTCCGTTGCCGCGTACCATTTGGGATGGCGAGCAAAAGACTCATTGTTTCAAAGAAAGGACTAGGAGTTTGTTGAGGGAATGGTATCTGCAGGATCCGTACCCAAACCCGACGAAGAAGAGGGAGTTGGCCCAAGCGACAGGGTTGACTCCTACGCAAGTGGGAAACTGGTTCAAGAATCGGAGGCAGAGAGACAGGGCTGCGGCTGCTAAGAACAGGTTAGTGATTTTGTTGATATTATCGAAACTTCTTCATTAAAATCTACAGAGAAACTTCTCCAGAGCTTTTCGAATCGGGGACTTCTTTGTTGAGGTGTAACGTGAATACCAATGGGTATTCACTGTAACGACAAGACAAATAATAATAGTTCGTCTATAAAACAACGGTTATAATTCCATACCCATAATTTCAACTTTATTTTTGATGCTGAAGAACAACACCCTAACAATTTTCCCTTCGGTGAAAAACTCAGTTTTTCCATGACAACTTTCCATCATTGGAGCTCGATTCACTGACATTACAGACTGATGCTTATCTTACATATAGATGGCAAATTGCATGAGTATCCACACAACTAGTCCCTGCAAAAATACTATTGTTATCTGTCTATATACGGACTAATATCAATTGAAAAAATTGAGATATGGCGAGAACGACGTATGAATGTTTCTGTTTCAATTTGGGTTTATGCTTCATGTACCGAGGGTACATCAAAATATATGGATGGGACTGATAGTCATCATGTAACGAAATCGATGAAGTAGCTAGCACTATCTTCACAAAAATGTTTTATATTGAAGATGACTTTCAATAATATTCCATATTAAATATTATTCCATGTGAAATACTGTGGTATTTCACTAAAACTTGTTTTTGAATTCTAGTACCACATTTGAATACCTACATGAAATTAGATATAAAAATCACTGATTGAGTAGGTTCAATTACTATATTTGATGATATTGAATTTTTTTCAATTTAATTAAAAATTTATTGGTGATGATATAACGGGACAATATAATTTTATACACTATTGTAACGTGAAATTTTGTCATTTGAAAATAAGTCCAGAACTGAACGGAAGGTGAAATTAGTAGAACGATGTGCGAACTAGGAACGAACTAAATCATTCGGGACTATTATTTTATTATAGACGAATTTGTAGTATAACCTGGGAGAATGCGTTTCAACATCACGGCGTCTATAATACGATCATGTTCACCCGTATAATCAACCAATGAAAAGTAGAAAAGCATCTTCATCCAGGATAAATTCATCTTGAATCAAATTCAAATCTCATCTTCCTAGAAAAAATTTAAATTTTTCTCCATTAACTGTTTTGTGAATTTTATGAGATATAATTGAGCATAAAATAGCTATTTATGATATGAGGGTCAAAAGTAAGGTTTTATTATGTGAGTGAAAAAACAAAACAAAATGAAACTTACTTTTAACATAAATATCATACAGAGATTTCGTACAACTGTTGTTTTTCATGATGAAATTGATAAATTTAATATTTCCATGAAAACACATTTTGACATCTCTTGTCAGTTAACTATATTCATGTTATCGCATTTGCTGTGAAGTGGCCGTGTTAGGTGACGCCGAATCACCTGGTTACCAAGAGACAGTATTTTCTACAGCTCACGCGTTTTGTTCAAAGTCACATTTGAAGTTTTTGCTGGTGTTTAATGTCTTGCATTATGAGGACCAACAAAGAGGAATTGTGTGTTCCTGACGATATCTAAGAGGCTGCAAAAAAAACTTCAATTGAATTGTTACCGAAAAAATCGCCTCAGCAGTAGGACATCGCATATTCTGATTTTCCGTCTCGAAAATACTTTCCAAACTAAAGT
>JAVJAQ010005385.1:0-15205 GCA_032362365.1 Zygogramma bicolorata | reverse complement strand
ATAAAAGTATAAAAATACGTCATCACATGTCATTCCGCTTCGAGATGTCGTCCGATCGAGTTGCCATCGCTACAAGCAAAAGAAAAATCGCCGAACTCGCACGCTCTATTCGAAAAAAGTACTTGGCCCCAAAACTGGGGAAATCCGAACAAGACGAATCTATCGGAAAGCTGTTCAAACCCATTTCGCAACCGCTGCAACAGATTGCCCAATCCTCCAAGGCCATATCGATTCGTACGGCTGCCGCTGAAAAGATCAAGAAGGAAGCGGCGGCTTTGAAGCAGGAGAAACCCGGGAAAAAAAACGACGACGACAGTGAAGAAGAAGAATTCGACGATGCCGCACCGTGGCTACCTTCGAATTTGCGAAAGATTTGCGCAAGGAAATTACAAGTTTGAAACGCCGCATCGGAGAACAAGAAAATACGAAGGTCTAATGACGGACATATCCGAAAATATGTTCGAAATACAAGATAAATTGGGCAAACACCTGGATGGTAAGGTCATTATCGATCCGGACTCGAAGCAGCAGCATTGATATGGCTACGAAAAAACACGTGGTGGACGAACTGCATCGGCAGGCTCGTCGAAGGTTTCCGCGACGTCGAACCATCATCAGGGGCTTGGACGATACTTGGCAAATGGACTTTGCCGATTTGCGGTTGAACAGCACTCTCAATAAAAACCACACCGTGATAATGGTGGTCATCGATTGCTTCTCGAAATGTCTATGGACGCGGCCGCTAAAAACGAAGACGGGAGCTGAAATCACCGAGGCATTCATGGACATCCTCGACAAGTCCAATCGAGTGGTACGCCGACGATTATGATCCGTCAACTTTCCCAGTGGGCGACTACTGCAAATTGACGCAGACCGTCTTGAAATCTACAAAAATGGTGCCTGTGGAGAAGCATGGCGAGTGTTTAGAGCTGCACGAAAATGATGTTTGGAAAATCATCACGGCGAACAACACTATAGTGAAGAACCGAGTCGCCATGTTGGATTCCATCAACTTTTGTGCCTACTACCACAATCTGCTAGATGGCGTTAGACGCTACTTTCGCTCCAACCCGGACGCCACCTTGGGAGGCATGTAACTCTGACGACGTTCAGCTACATCTGCCCCGACAGTTTGCTGAGCAACGCCATGAACGATTATCTTTTCTACTATAGAACCAATATTTTGAATGATTTATTGAAAGAGGAATACATTGCTTTGTACGTATGATGTGTGTCTTATTTTTGAGTTGAGGTTTTTGTGCCATTTTTTCGGTCGAAATAGCGCTCCATTTTGATGTGTTTTTTCGACGAAAAAATTGTAACAAAACGCACCATTTTTGACGTGTTTTTCGACACTCTTTTTTGATGCGTCGAAGTGACAAAAAAACGTCGTTTTTCACGTGTTTTCACGAAGTGTCAAAAAACGACGTTTGCGTGGAAACGTCGTTTTTCACGCATGAAAACGACGTTTTCACGCATCGAAAATGAGCATTAAAAAAAAACACGCAAAAAACACGTTTTTTGCCCACTTTTGACGCCCACTGTTTTCGCATCAAAAATGGCATGTTTTCGTGCACTTTTTTGCTTGCAAAAATCATGATATTCTTGATGGGCCTGAAGGGCCTCTCTCTCTCTCACACACACACAAAATCAAAGTCAGGAGATTTCAGATACAAGTATATATATTTCCTATAACATATGATTCTAACTCTGTATATGGATATGTACAATTGTTGAGAGATGGGGAAAAGAACTCTACACCAAGTCATCGTCGTCTACATCTTCCATGACGTCGACGTTTTCGAAAGCGTCGGGGTTCACTGAACCGCCGGCGTTTTCGGAAACGTCGTCGACAACGTCCTCCAAAACCGAATAATGGCCCCACGGATAAGTATCGAAGCTATTCGGGATCAGTTTCTTCTTGTCATCGTGAGGACACCTTTGAGTTGCGAGTTTTTCGCGATTTTCCTGCAAGCATTTCAGGTAATCCTCAAAGGTGATATCGTTCGCGACCACATTGTACTTGACCCCTTTGGACTTTTTGACGCATTCTTGTCCCTGAATTTTGAAAATGTACATTTTTGCCCGCAACCCCACGAAATCTGTCATGATGCACCCGTTGGCTTCATCTTTCATCAAACCGGGTTTTTTTTGTTCGCTTGCGGAATTTTGAATGGGTTATCGCTTGGGTAATCGCTCGTATCGAATTTATCCAAGTGAGACGCAATGAGATCTCGATAGGCGTCATCACAGGTGAGTTCGTACACCAAAGAGTCCGTATTGGTGTACATGAGTTTGCACTGGTCTCGCGTATACTTTTTCATCATAAAATCATAATGGAAATCGTATACGCAGACCTTGGATATATCGAGGATGGACATGCCGATATACAGGGGTTTGTTGAACTCCAAATCGCACTTGAGGAGTTCGATAGCCATGAGGTCGTTGTCGAAGATGGTTCGACTGTGGAATTTCGGACTGCTGATGACATTTTTGGCACCAAACCTGCCGTGCCATCGGTTGACCAGTTTCACCACTCGGTGTTTCCGGATGTTTTACATTGTTTTGCCGAAAACACTGTTGTTGGTAAGCTTGTAGTGATTTTTGCCGAAAGTTGTGGTCGCCTGCGCCCGCAACCTCGTATTCAGTTCAATGTAGGGCTCGAGCCAAGCCTGATGCTTGAACTGAAGTACTTTGTGTACTTTTGCGAGTACAAGTCCGTGCGCTAGTGCCTGTTTCAGTAGCCGATATTGCACGACGTATCTTTCCTTTTTTTACAGGGTGGTCATCAATTTTGGGTGTTTTGAGTTTGGCGGTACTCGGTGTTCGGCGCACATCTGAAAGTCTCGATGTTTGTCGTGAAGATGCTCGGGGTACTCCAAGTCGATCTCGAGGATATACCCAACGTCGGACGAGTCCGAAACGTTGCGAATGTCCAGATTGTCGAAGTTTTCGACCCATTTTAATTGGCCCACCGGCAAATGTTCCATCATGGCCCATCCATAGAGGTTAATGACGTCGTAATACATCAAGTACTTGGACGGTTTCTAGGGATCGAACTCGGCCATGTAAGTCTTGTTGGCTTTCGAATAGCAATATGAATGGCACCATGTCGACGTCTCTGAGAAGTTCCAATTTGCACTTCAACATACACGACCATGTGTAGCCGGGCATGGTGAAGTACCAAGCGGGATCGAGCCCGTAGGTGCTGTGGCCGATCTTGCGGAAATTCTCAAAGATGTCGGTCAGCAACAAGATGTCGGTTTTCATGTACAGATCCGAATATTCGCCGAGGGTTTTCACCCCGAACGATTGCCACACCCGTTGTGCATGCTCGTACTCGCTTTCAGTGATGTCGCAATCGTTCAGTTTATTGTGAAATTCCTCGAGAGCTGGCAACTGTGTACACTCCAGTTTGTCCAGCGTGTCGACAAAGTCGTATGGGAATACCCCTATGCGCGTGAGCAGTTCGTATTGTTCGGCGCTCACGTGACTGAATGCTTTGCGCATTGCGAAAAGTCTTCACTTTTCATGGTGTGCACCAACCCATCCAAACTCATACTCAAAAATCGGAAACAGTCGAAGAAACGGAATCTGATGCTCCTCGTCGTTTTGTCGTAGCCGCTCAAGTTGAAATTGTCGTGGTCGGCCACCTTTGCGTCCTCCGCCTTGAAGGGGTGTTCGCAAATGTGGCAGACTTTGGCAAAGTCTCGGCCCGACGGATATACATCCATCGGTACGATATGATGGATTTTGGCCTCAACCTCTTTGGCAATGTCCTCCATTCGATCGGCGAACCATTCCATCGAGTCTGCACCTCGATGGCTATCGTAAAACGACAAAGAGTCGTCGTAAGTGCATTTGAAGTAGAAGCCTGCGCTGAAAGCCGAATGTTTTTGAGACTTTTCGGTTTTGCTCATTTTGGACTTGGTCAAACTGTCATCAAACGGTTCCAGAATGCTTTCAAAGTCAAAAAAGGAACTTTCTCCTTGAAAACGAAATTTCAGAATTCGATATGTGTGTATTTTGAAAATCTAATTTTGTATGAATTTTGAGTTTCGCGTCAAAAAAATAGTTCAAACATCGGTCGCAAATGAATTTTTTTCCATTATGTTTGCTGAGTTGTGAACTGACAAGTCGAGACAAGTCTTTGATCCAGCAGTAATGTCCGCGGATGTTTCATGTCATCGTCTTCCTCGTATATTGTCGGTAGTGGGTCATAGTCATTGATTTTGGGTGTGTACGTTTGTTCAATCAAAAGAAGATTCTCGTGTCTGTCTAATTTCTTTTTCGTCTGTCGAATGGAAGCAACATCGAAATAGGATCGAGAGTCTGATGATGGTTTGATCAATTCCAAAATGAGAACATTGACCGAAATTGAGTTCAATTTTTCGAATTTATCGATTTGTTTGATGGTCATGGGGAATTTCAAACCCTCTGTATTGAACTTTTCACGCCAATCCGGATACGATTATGTACGTTAAACCTTTTTCCCTGCCGGAGATGGATATAGAGCCGAAACGATCGCCCAAGCGAAACATGCATCATCATTGTTTTTGACGTTGATGCATGCTTGTTTTCTCTTGATTGGTTCCGGAAGTTCGATGAAAGATGAACCACGCCCATTCCCGAATCCCGCTTTATTGATATTTATTTCCAAACTCACGATTTTCCTCACAGACCACCCACTTTCCCTCCCGCTGAGTTCGTCCAAATTAGTAAAGATTTTTCCCTCGATATTTTCCTTGAACCACGCTTCCAAATCGGTCCCCTGGTCAATTACTTCGTTTTTAGTGTTGAAATATTTCATTTCCACGCTCTCTTGTTGATCGGCGGGAATTTTGAAGAACTCTCCGCAGAAAGCTGCATTCACTTCCAGCGACGCTCGAACCTTTTTCAGAGCATTCAATATGCGGTGCTTGAATAGGCTGAAAGCGTCGCTGAAAAACTGAAGTACATCTTTGTGCTTCAAGTTTATGATTACCCCTGTACGTATGCGCCCCTGAGAGGTGGAAATCAAGTCCTCCCAGATGACGCGGCTGGTCAATTTCCGCGCCCCTCCCCCAACTGCCAACCCCCGCCCCTCGCTTGGATTTCTTAGGAAATTTTGTAACGCTTTGACATGGCCTAAATTTGTTTGGAGTTATCTCAATGTGCCGATTGAAGAGGAATCCGACACCCGAATAGCTTTTTTCAATATACGAACAGATCGTTTGCTGTGCTTTAGCCAAAGTTCGCGTTCCGCCGCGCTGAATTTTGTCCCAAAGTTTTCTGAATTTTCCCAAATTTTGCAATCATTTCGTCACTGACGGCGGATATATCTGCCATAATTTGGTTTTATATGGAAATATGGTGCAAGAAGAGTATTTTCCTCACCTCACACAAATCAGTTTTCGACAAATTCGAAGGGGGATCGCCTTTGCGGCGGCGGTATCTCCCCCCTCCTTGATGACTGTCGAGTATTTTCCCTGGGGTGAACTGCTCACCATTCGTCTAGGCAGGAATACTTCGTTCTGGTGGAGATCTGCAACGACGGCCTCCCCAAACTTTGTTTTCACAAGACGAAGCTTCTGAATAAGATAGGGCAGGTTTTTCTGCAAGCTGCTCAGCGGAATAGTATGCTTATATCCAGATGAGCTGGCGACTGCGTTTATATCTACAATTCTCATCTAAAATGAGTGATCATCGTTTCAGAAAAAAATATCAAAAGCCCAAAGGAAAAATTTTTGCCCCCCAGCCGAAAAATACGTTTGAGAAACTCACACACTGTATGAGCTAGCCCACCCCACATGAAAAATATTTGGAAAAATAGTTTGAGCCGGCAATCGAGACACTTTGACAGAAGAAGTTTTCGACACACACTGTATATGTCGATACGTGCGAAAAAATTTACACTGAGCTAACGGAAAAAATTTTCGACACACACTGTATATGCCGATACGTTCGAAAAACTCACAAACTGAGCCAACGGGAAAAGTTTTCGACACACACTGTATATGCCGATACGTTCGATAAATATCACACTGAGCCAACGGAAAAAGTTTCGATCTGTTTATGCCGGAGATCGCACGAATAGCTCAACCTGTATGAGCCGTTTCGCGAAAAAACACTCCCGAGTATGAAGGAAAAAAGGTACTTACATTTTTCCGTATGAAGACACTGGGCACAAACACAACACTTTGTTGATTGAGAGAGTATTGACTGAGAGATGTTCACTCGTCGAGTTCTCTCGAAGCAAAATGATGCGCATCGCTTGTCGATCACAGCCAAGTTGACGCAATCCCCTCCTGCGCCCGCGTCCTGCCCGCTAGCGAGCCGCGTATGACCGTCTGCATTTCTCGGAAAAGCGCTTACGTCATAGGTTTGCACGTGTGCTTTGTTTGCTCCGTTTGCAATTCTCAGCATGTCGATGGCGACGGCAAGACGCGGCGTATGACCTGCATTCCTCGGAAAAGGAAGCGCTTGCGTCATCACGTTTGCTTGTTTTCGTAAACAACTTGGTGGGATTCACATGCGCCGAAAGCCCATTTATCATTCGATGATTCCGATAATTGTCTTTGAGGAACCTGCCGACAAAAGGACGCCTTGCACGTGAGCCTGGGAACCCGCCGTTGGGTCTTTTGCAGGTCTCAACATGTCGACGACGACCGTTAGCGGTCATGGGCGGAGTACTAACGGGGTTACTTGAGGCCCCCGCCCCCGGTACCCCGCTACGACGACATAGGCGTAGTATGTTCCCTAAAACTCCCGAAATACGCTAGGAGAGTACGGGGACCGGGGTCTCGGTCCCCGTTCTCTCTTATGTATACTACTACAGACTTCAGACTTCATATTGCTTCTCCACCTGAAACAACTCAATAACATCAAATTACCCATATTCCCCTCTCTGTGCACGAGCCATACACTCCATATGCGTCTAGCCTGTTTATGGATGATTCAACAAGTCAGGTAGCGGACTTTATATAAATTAGAAAATATTGGCAGGGGTCCGTCAAGGTCGGTGGTCCGTTAGGAAGAGATGTAATGAAGTGCCACGCAACGTTGCCGTTCCTATCGATTTTTCAGCAGAGCAGATCGACCTGTAGGGTATTTTCGAGCCAACAGGGGTGGGAGGTTGATTTTTTTTCGATAAAAAAGGGTTTATACGGCGATGTTTCACCTCAACACACCCCAACCTGCAAGCATGTTTGCCACATAGCAATAGACGAGCCGTTGAATTCGAAAATTACACTGGCAACAGTTTGCAGACCTGTACAATAGAATCTCCCGTTCTTTTCTGTTGGATAACTTCCAAATATGAAGCAGCAGAGGGGTATTTATTTGTCAATTATAATCACACTAGAGCTTTTTTTGTCGAAGTAAACTTGACATTTCAATGAGAATTTTCTTGCCGGGCTACTCAACGAAAAAAACTGCCTCTGTCTCTACGTGTCCGTAAGACGACAAATTTTTTCTGTCAAATTTTTGGTTTCAAGAGTTAGGCCGTTTTGTCGCTGAAAAACTTAGGGCAAAGTTTTTTCGCTGCCAGGAGAGTGTGGCAGAATTGGTCAATAGACCTAACACTACTCCTTTTGTATGCCAATATTTACTATGCAGGACTTTCCTTTGCAATTTGTATGTATGGCAGACAATAAACTATTTATTATTATTATTATTATATTGACAAAATCCTGGCGGCTCATGGTTATTTTATACATGAGCTTGGTAAATTGTCAGTAATAATAATGTAGTTTTTTACTTTTTATTGAGATATTCATAGTTTTATCCAAAAATTTGTTTAAAGAAGCATTAAAAAATTACTCTAAATCTTCCATCAGTTATCATTAAACAAGTGCATTTGAAATGAATGTTGTTAGGTATCAATTCTAGCGGAAAAGAAATTGCATAAAGTTATTTTTTTTACAAATAGGTATCAACCTACCACATTACGTTTATCACATTTTTTGAAATGCAAATTAACAGTGCATTTTCCAAGACTCAATAGAATAATTTTTGTAGTTTGTTCTCATGTCGATCGCTCAAACTGGCAACAGCGCACACATTCCAACATGCTTTTACGGAGGCAAATTGTCGAATATGCAAGAAATTATGGTGTCGTGTCTCTTTTCAACGCGCGGTGTTCATAGGTTTGTTCCAAGAAAAGTCCAGAACCGTTCAGAACTGTATTGAGTTTGCGCAAAGGCATTCCATGTTCTTTTTGGAACGGTGAAATGCCTTTGCGCAAACTCAATACTCAATACAGTTCTGAACGGTTCTGGACTTTTGCTGGAACAAACCTTATATCGCTTTGTTTGATTCAGCGAATGTAAGCAATGATTAGAACGTGTTTCAGTTCAGATATGAATCTTACCTGGTAGTCATTTTAACATAAATGAATTCCATCATCAAGATCCGAAAAATGAAAATCAACCTTGATGATGGAATTTATGGGCAGAAATGTAGAAATGAATACCAAGTAAGATACATATCTGAACTCAGTGAGATAAGAACTACCTAAATTCAAGAAAAAAGTACATTGTATTTGAAAAAATAGAGTTGAGGGTGGCCCCCGAAGAATGAAACGTCATATCGAAAATCAAAGCACAGTTCTTCGAAACAAATTCGAAACAGAGAATAAAGTTTCCTGAACACATTTCCATATTCCTAAAAATGAAGGTGCCAGCGCAATGGCAAGAATATGAGACATTTTGGTTTACCCCGTATATTTCAAAACCGTTCGAAATATTCCCGATTCGGAAACATTGTTTCATTGTTCACTGAAATAGGCAACTTTTGTCTAATTTAACCAACTCCGTACCATCTACCGTTTTCGAGATGCCAATAGTGGTACGACATAAAAAATATATATGGAGAGTCCAGTGCAATAATGATGAATGTCCTTTTTTCTTTGTTTCGAGATAATTGGATTTTAATTTCATACATGATGTGAAAAAACTACGATCTGATGATAAGAAAATATTTTTTATTGAATTTAAAGAAAATGTTTCATAACATTATTTCTTTGGCAAATAATCATTATTTGGGCATTATAAACTAATTGAAATATAGATAAAGTTAAATAAGTCTTCAAAAATCAGGACTATAATGATCACTGTCCACACTTCGTTCACAGTCAATAATGATAGTTGTCCAAATGACTGGTTTAATGAATCAACTTTGATTCTTTATTCTTCTATTTTCTCAGGATGGGGAAGTTAATCGTAATAACGCCTCGTTTCAGGCCTACAGAACTTTTTCAGGAACTGCAAGTCGTTATATCTCACTGTTGTTATAGGCAGCTTGCCTTTGTAAGCTAAACCAGGTAATTTAAACTCTCCTACATTGATACCTGCCTTAATAGCTCGACAAGACAAGGAAAGGACAAGTTTTTTTGTAAAACGGTTTCAGAAATACAGTCCAGCCCTTGAAAGTATCTTGTGAACATTCGATGACATCAAAAGGTTTCGGTCTTTGTCGAGCTCCTTGTACGTGTTCAGCCCATTCTTCAGGAAGTTCGATTCTAGCCTTTTGATTCATTAAGGCCATGTTTCATATTCCATATAGGAGTGACCTCTTATCGGGAATATAACTGTGACAGATTCCAAGCGATTGCACGAGTGAACCATGTAGTGTAAATTTCTAAAAATTGTGTAATTTCTATTTAGACCGCCACATGAGTCACAGAAAATTCTAAGAGTCTTGCCCTGTACATCCATTTCATGAATTATAAAATTGAAGAGATGAGAGGCCACAGCATCCGATCCTTTTTTTCCAATACTCTCATCGTATGCGAAGAAATAAGATAAGGAATCAGCAAGAAGATGAACATTAAACAAAATAACTGAGCAGCCTTTTATAATAAACGTCGTTTGTCGTTATGTTCGGTACAGGAAGATTTTTCGAAAAATCCATTGTTATCGCAATTGTTTCGGCATCCTGTCTAGCTTCCAAACGGGCTTTTCTCTTTTTATCATAAAAGACTTCAGCTCTCTTTTTGTGATCTAGGTTCTCAATTTCCAGCTTTCAAAGTTGAGACAGAATCTGAGATTTTTCATGGCCATCGAGAAGAGAAGCAATTTTAATTTCAAGATGTTTTTTCTCTGCCTGAAATTGGTCGTAAGTCGAACATGTGTCCATCCTTGGGTAACCAAATGATATGTTGAAATTTTTATTGAAAAAATTACGGTATGTTTCGTATGACACTTTGTTATTCAGATGATCTTCGTTAAACATTTTGTGAATCTTAGACAAGTTCAGGTCGTTTGACAAATATATTTTTTGACTCTCATGTAAATTATAGTGGCCTTTCTTACCATTAACCGACTTGAGAGTGTCGATTTGCTTGTAAATTACATTAGTACTTTGTTTAGGAAGCTGTGTTTAACATGTGACCCCGTTTAGCTTTTCGAACAACGCCATGCTCTGTCAGTGATTTCTGAATAAACTGCAGTCTTCTTCCAGTGATACCATGTACGGATAGAAAAGCTTTTCTACACACTGGTATCTCGTAAGTATCATCGCCAATCATACGAATCTTGTAAGAGTACGATTTATTGTGTAATTTCGCATTTTCTGCACCTAATCGCGGACGACGACGTACATTAGATACGGTTATAAGCCCACTTAAATAATTATCCTGATTATACCTGGTGACAAAACTATTGAATTAACGTATTATTCTTGTCCTCTGGTCTTTACTTGTCATTTCAAAACATTTTAAACGATGATATTTGCAGTCATCACCAATTTCATGGCTCTGCAGTCGAAGTTTCTTTAAAACATCACTCATTCTGCCTGTACGTTTTCTTTTTTTCGTATTTGTATTGGTTTCGTTGCTTTCGGCCATAATTTGAAGAAATAAATCACTAGAATACGTATAACATAACATGGCACAACGAGGTGATACCCAAACTATCCGATTGAGATGCATCAAATCAATTATATATCAAACCGTATCTCATCAAACCGCTTCCTCACCAGAAACTGAAATTATCGTAAGAGTATTTTTTTCAAATGTATAACGACAAACAACATCTCACCGAACTGGAATTCATCAGACCTGACAACGACAGACCGGAATATGGCGACTGCATATTCCTAAACCGCCAGTTGATCGGAAATGCGTTTGATACAAGCGTGACACAAAAGTAAACAAAAATCATCATATTCGTATATTACTCGAATCGTTTCAGATAAAACAATTATTCTATAAAATGCGAAAAAAGTAAAACTGTAACAAACCATACAACAATTCACTCAACTGACAACACAGCGTCTGTCAAATCATCAGTCTGCACAGCATCGAATATGAAATCGTCAGAATCGGATTTCATCAGAATGCGGTGTTGCCGGTGTTTCCTTTCGTAACAAAACTGTAGTATTTTTGTTTCATGCGATGTATTTGGAAGTCCATCGTCCAGATACGTCTCTATCGAAAAATATTTGAACTATTTCATCTAGTAAAGCAATAACAAAGTTCTGTCAGTGTGTCAGTGGTGCATTTTTGGTTATGTTCTTTTGCTTTACTTTTGCTCTGCGATTTGATTGATTTCTAATTTATTTATAACAATGTCGAAAATAAGTAATCTGAGCTGTTGTGTGGATGGATGTTTCAGTAGAAGAATCTCAAACTTTCCTTTCACTACTTACCCTTGTATTTGGCTGGTGAAGGGAAACTGGAAAGAAATAGGGCTCGGATTGAACCATTGAATAATCCAAAACGTGTCTCCAAATCATCAAGAGTACCTATGTTCCTTACATTTCAAGAGAGACGATTTCATACTGCCTGGTCGGAAATTTCAAACAGTTCAACTTTGACTGATTTTCATCCGAATTAAGCAGTATTCTTATTTGATAGTGTGAATTTGATTTCAGAATGTCCAACCAAAAAACCTCATTTAAAAAAAACTTCTGTGCCTAGTTTGGGCAATGCTTATGAAAATTTGGATGGAGATAGAGATGACACAAGTATACCATCAGTTGCAGCCCAAGGAGAATGTAAGTATCCATAAATAGTGAGTCAACATATTGTCTACTTTTCTAGTTAAATCAATAATTTCAATCGAATTTTTTGATGGTGTAGCTAAAAAGTCTAGATCAAAGAAGACCGAAGTGCATTGTACTTCAAATATGAGTACAGATGGCATACCTAGACCATCATGTTCAGCTCGAAGAGAAGGTAAATATTCAACCTGAAATCAAGTATTTTCGTTCAGTGACAAAACTTGACACTGAGTATTCTATAGTTGAATGCAATTTCATCAAGTTTTTCTACCGAAAAAGATGGTCTACCCATTGTAAGTTATATGTTTCTTAGAAATACTGAATTGAATTATTGAATATTTAAAATTTTTCAGATGAACTAACATCTGCTGAAGCTTTGATAGAGCTGCACAATAGGTACCGTCAAATGGGGTAACTTCTGACGAATAATGGAGTTTTCCTTCAAAAACAAAAAAGTGAAAGGAGGAAAAATATTGGATAAATTAATGTAGATTTTTTGGTATCTCCGCTAAACATATTTCACATGAAAATATTTTTGAAAAGAGACACCAAAACTACTAGAATAAGCATATTTCAGTTTTAGTTTTCAATGGGAAATTGAAATGACAAAACATGTTTGGATATTTTAAAACCACTTTTTTTGTCCAGAAAAAATAAAAATTGGCCTATTTCAACATTAAACAAATATACAACAGAAGATTATTCCACGACTTTGAAAATAACAGAAAAACTTGTTAGGACATATTATGCATATCAACATTCGCAATTTTGAAAATGTATCTATTGTTGGGGATGATTGGAATGAAAAACGTATTAATAGAAAATATCTATTAAATCACCAGAAAAACACAACAGGTTATATTGTATACTAGATAGCTGCATAATATTGGAGTTACATGTAGTACCATATATAAGTAGTCCATAATCAAGTCTGGAAGATATCATAGCAGTATGCATATTTAGCATAACGCCAGGGCTAGCTCCCCAACTAACTTTGGCTAGGTATTTGAATATATTGAATATTTTCAAGCAAGTAAATGTCATGTCTTGGATGTGAAAGTCCAGGATAATTTTCTATCAAAAGTTAATCCCAATGTTTTATGATGGTCACATTGAGAAATGTCTTGTTGAGATTTTGATAAGTTGATATTATCTTGATTATGAGAGTTACTCAAAATTATGCTTTTAGTTTTATGAGTGGAAATTGTCATGCCATGTACATCTAACCAGTCTTCAAGTGAGAGAATAGCCCTCTCTTTATGAAATTTGGCAATATTCAATTCATTATGACTTTTATAAAGGGTGATATCATCTGCATATTGGATATATTTACAGTGATGTGAAATGGCCTCACCCAATGTTAGGGTATAGAGATTGAATAAGATAGGACTAAGTATAGCCCCCTGTAGAAGTCCCTTATAACTGTGTCTAGGTCCCCATAATGTATTAGTTTTATCCTTAATAAATATGATTTTTTCTTTCGTTAACTCAAAAATTACCTTAGCAACATTGGAATTCAAAGCAATCTTTACTGAGGTTGATATAAGAAGTTCCATAATTACATTATCATATTGTAGCGTGTAAATATTTCATACTATAATTTTTGTTATTCTCTCTTTTATTTGTCACAAATGAGTGAGTCTTTCATCCATTTGCGAATAGGGCAAGTTTTCTTGAAGTATACAACCCGCTATACTCTCCGAAGCGACATAATTTGCCTAGGTGAGATCTCTGTTTTCCTCGTAAAATGAAGCAAATTGAAGTAATCATTTTTATTCTCTCGCTATTCTTCATTTTGATTCTTACGAGATTTTCCTTGATTGGTTTGATTTTTGTAATAGTTTCTGAGAAGTAACGTGTTTACAAAAATAATATTCTTTCATTTTTGGGTTCTCAAATTGTTTTCCTATCGCAATAATTCGTCGGCTTGCTTCGGCGAAGTCCGACCTTCGATTGAATCTACGAGATTTCAGTTGGGAGGTTCCGAAGAGGGGATCAAAAATTTTAAATTGAGAATTTTGGAATCGCGGAGAGACGATCGAGTGTGAAGGCCAAGTAAGGGATATGTTGTGGTAGGCCCGTTGTGTTTTTTTTTGGAATTAAATACGTTTTTGCGGTATCATCCGGATCTGGACAATTCCAAATGTAATTTTCTGAATGAACACATTTGAGGCTGCACTTCCTGAAAAGAGGTCGATTCTCTTAGAATCCTGAAATCCAAGTCCGTTTTTTTGACATCCAAAAAACCCTCAAAGAGGTAAGCCGTTGAATTGTTTTATGGAAAGTCAATTTTCTGTTGTGAAATTTTCAATAGTACAATAGTACTGTCTTTTTAGGGTTTATGGTTATGGATTGAAAATTTTGAAATCTTCATATTGATATTGGAAATATCTCATCGCTAGTAATCAGAATTACTGAGAGGAAGTTCTGCCGTACATGAGTTCCGATATTACTCCGTATGGGAAATTTCATTCAAGGATTTTCATACTTTTCGTCGTCATTTATGTTCCTGTGATCGTCTATTCAACCTAAATTCCAGTACCTGATATGATGCCTTCCATCACAAGATTGAATATCATCTGAGCCGTTTGAGTTTCCAGAGGACACCCGGACAACTCAACTCTAAGGAAAATTCCAGGCAACATTTATTCTTTATCAATTAATATTTTTTCGATTCAATTTAGAGAACTTTATCCTTCAAATATAATGTTAGGTAATTCGCCCCCATTACATATGATGTGCAGCGTAAGCATAGTATACTATGGTTTTGCGGTAAATGAAATGCATTTCTGAATTTTTTAAGAAAATTCCTTGAGTTGATAGCTACTTAACTATATCACTATTTTTTTATTCATTATCTTGTATGTGCTTATGCACCGTATTCTCAAGAATACATCTTCGTTCTCATTATCTAATTTTGAAATTCAAACAGCACTAGATGGATAATTTTTTCGACAAATCTATCAATGCATATATATGATACACTTATGTTTTCACAATAAATCGACAGGTACCGGAACGTTGAATTTGGGTTTAATTTCTCACCTACAACTCACTAGAGCCAATAACTAAGAAAATATTGATATTATATCTTTTCAAAACTATTTTCACTCACCGAATCATCAGATTTTCAAATATTTAATTTTTTATTTTTATTTTTACTGATCAATTCACCACCTGATCATTTCATTTGGTTATACAGCGACTAGATGTTCTACCTCAT